>JANQBM010035436.1:0-10658 GCA_025594535.1 Erythroxylum domingense | reverse complement strand
TGCCACTCACGCATGCATCCTTTCATCTTGCTACACCATGCATGTATCCATTTTCAAACATGAAAACATCATCAAAAGTCATTTACACTACCATAAAACTCAAAGCACAACTTACTTGATTTACACTTCAAATCCTTCTGTAAAATTCAAAAAATGGGGAGAGAAAATGAGAGGCTTTAGTGGATGAAACAAAGGCAAGAATAAAGCAAAAATAGAACAAAATATGGACTAGAATGTTTTCTTTGCAAGGAATGACGTCGGTAAATTAATAACACAAAAATATCTAGTTAGGTGTTTCAGTGATGGAGAGCAAGGAGAAAGTTTTGGTGTTTCGGTGATGAACAGCCAAAAGAATTACAGAAATCTCCTTACCAAAAATGTGACTTAGGTGTCCCTTTTAGGTCTTGACACATGTCTTCAATGCATATGTTACATTTATCCATTAGTTATGCTACCATTTGGTGCTTAGCTATTAAATGCACTTCTAAATTCTCAATAAACTCTCATATATGGTATCATAGGGTTCTAACCCTACTCATGGTTTAATCGGATGTTAATTTGTTCAAGAAAATATGCAACTGTATGGACATATAGTGAAATTCCTTGAAATCTATGGTACCTTTTAGACCATTAGATCTCAGAGGATGTGGTAAAAATTAGGGTCTTTCATTTTACGTTAATAGATAAAGCAAAAACCCGGTATCATTGTCTCAACTCAGCTAATGTCACAACTTGGGATTAACTAGTTCGTGCCTTTTTAGAAAAATATTTTCCCCATATTAAGTCCACGAAGATTATCAAGGAGATTACTAACTTCTAGCAAAGTGATGGGGAATTGATCTATGAAATGTAGGAACGATATCAGTATTTACAACGAAAATGCCCACATCATAACTTACCTAAAAAAATCTTGTTGCAAACATTCTATAATGGAATAACTCTACATAAAAAAGACACGATTGATGCAACTTCAGGAAGATCATATTGGTATGAAAAACCAATTACTTATTTTATGCTAAAAATCGCTAGTATAAGGGTCATTACTTGTAGTAAAAAGAAGATATCGTTCCACAAAGATTGTGTTTAGGCATCACTTAATTCACGTTGTGCTTTGTTTAAAACCCAAATTCAAATATTAAATTGAAAAGTAAACTAGATTAAACAAACTAGCATCAATAGAATAGTGTAATAATGGAAATTCGTAAAGAGAATTAATCAAGTTATGGGACAGGGGATTTTACCTACCATCAATGTTAATCTAGCCTTTTATGTTTTTATGGGGTGTTGGTTCTAGATGATTATAGGGTTCATTACTCTCTCTCGATTTATAATCATTCCATAAATTATAAACCCTAACGAAATTGTGGACTTGCAATCCCTCAATTCACAAATTACCCACAATTCTAATTATTTCTAAAGCTCACTAATAAACAATCAGGTCTTGCACGGGATCTATCTCTATGAAATTACCGACTAGATTGATTAAGTGGTCAATCAGATCGCCTAACTCATGTTAATAGAATATAATCATTTTCCTATTCACCCTCTCGGTTTATTATCAAAATATGCAAATACATCAATCAATCACTACACCCAACTCAAATAAACACAAATCAACTATATTAACATTAAAGATAAGCAAAATCCTGAAGGTAAAGTTAGAACATCATGACCAAATCAAAATCTATATCCATACAACCCATCTCAATCTTACACGTTAAATGAATAAAAAGGTAAACAGGGAGGATGTGAAACTTAGGTTGTATGATTCGGGAGAGCAGCGGCATTAGGAGATCACATATTTCTGGAAGCTTCGCATCGAAACCCTCTTCCTCTTCTTCTTCTTGTCTCTCTCTCTTCTTTCTCTCTTTCTTTTAGGTTTTCAAATGTAGGTAGAATGTCTAGCTCTTCCTAAGGTTCCATCATTATCATTTTATAGTCTTTGCTCATTAAGGCAACCCTAGTGTCTTTCCAGGGTCTGAAATGTGCAAAATGACCCTCGAAAACTCGAATTTTAAAGTGACTCTGCGTCTGCCTACTTATAAGCCACAATCGTGGCCCTTGGTGCATGAACGTGGCCAGTTTACCTGCTCTATATTACAATCATGGTATATTTTCCACAACCGTGGCCCTATGCTCAAGCTTCTATCAAAATCGTGGCCTAATATTGGTGCTTCTGTCATGATCATGGTAGGTCCTCCACGATTATGGCCGGTTCGCCTCTGAATCTCTTCCAATTGCCCTGAAACACTAACAAACTCATTATGTGTTGGATTGCCTATGGCCAGGGTATTCACAATATGCAGCGGAGTGGACCATAGGACTATTTTTCTTATGCCTTGATTAGTCAAAAATACACAATAAGAAGTATAACTGAAATTTCACAACATGTACGGAATTACCTCTTGACACAGATTGTTTTTTATATTTGTAGACACTGCAGCACGCGAATATCCTCTATCAGTATCTACACGAGGATGAACGATCCGAGCAGTGGCTAATGTGTGCTAGCACGTTCTTAAAACACATTTAGAATGCCGCACATTTTTTCTCTTGAAATTGAACGAACGGCTAGGTCTAGGTGACTAGGATTTTTGTGTGTCTTTTAATGAGACATAAGTTCTTTATTGATAGAGAAACCCTAATCCCAACTCCTATTAGGAATAAGAATATCATAATCCTAAACCCATTTGGATTATGGAAACCCAATAAGTTTCAGCCCATATTATATTTCATATAATAAAAGCCTGACAACTTAATTCAATCTAACCCAATAAATATATCCACATATATTTATTCAGTACCTAATAAATTAGGCCCAAAAGAATAAGCCCAAATCATATCACTCTTTGTGTGCGACCTTGTAGGCTCATTTGATGTTAGCAATGGGCTTAATCACACTTCAAGGCCTTTAAGTTATAAGCGGCCTCTAGCAAGACATTATGACTGCCCAAACGAAATGAGGATCAGTAATCCTATTTAACCTATAACTATGATTACAAACTCAGTCCCTTTGTAACACATATCAAGATTAATCACAAGTCATGGTATGTGTCAATTAATCATAGTTTCTTGATTCCTAAGTTGACTGACTATAACAAATGACATTGATGACTCCTCATCAATTTATCTAAGCACGACCATGCGTTTCTTCAGTCATACTTATCAAGAGGCCTAAATGATCTCTCTTATTTAAGAGAGTACAAATCCCATCTAGGTCATTCATATATCTCCGCATGATTCATTTAGTGTCCAACATAAGATTACTTGTTATCCGGTTAAAGATAACTTAGTCTAATGTCAAAACATTGAATTTCTCATGTAGGGAATCATGATGACCTCAGGTCAAAGGACTAAAGTCAAACCATATTGAGAATCACTAATGACATGAAACTATGTAATGTTCTCTCTATGGATCGGTCCAATATTTGTTCTCTAACATATATCTATGTATCTTATTTGATAATTCATATATATGATCAGTAAAACATGATCATCAATCAGAACATATACTAGCCTTAATTCATTATTGTTCTAACAATAATGATCGACTAAGGACAGTTTAGAATAGTATTATAATGCTTATGGTTTTACTATCAAGTCACATACTTGATGACATAAGCCTAATACTATTCCTGGAATGTAAATCACATTACATATACAATATACATGCATATATAAAAGAGTACCTCATAATATATTATTAATAAATCAGAATGTCATTACAAAAGTCACATATGACCATTGGCCTAGGGCACACTACTAACATTATGACACCTTATATATATATAATTGAAGCTCAAAAACATGTTCTAACCTAAAGAACACTTAAAACATAAATGTTTATGAACATAAATCTTATGCTAAACACACACTAAACAATCAAATTAACCACTAAACACATATTAAATTACCTATAAAAATACAATGCAATCCACACCTATCAACATCCCTACACTTAAACTTTTTCTTGTCCTCAAGAAAAGATCAAATACAGCCTATAAAATTCTATCACTTCATTTTCACAAAGATTAAAGCATGCAATCCCTCAAACTTTGGCCAACTCAAATGTCAAGCTATTACACACATCATGACTAATTTCATTAGTGAATATAACCAAACTCAACCTATAAAACCATCATTTAAAGATAATTATAAATTCAAAATGGGACTTCCTTACATATTTCAATCATTTCTCTCAAGTATTTGATGGTCAGTGTTTCACTCAAACTTCCTGTAGGAAACCACACTATCATAGGCTTGGTAATACACCAATTCTTCTCCACAATGATTACATGCTAGGATAGATCAAAAGGGCTTTGTTTTAGGTTGTAATGTGACTAGGGTTAAGGTAGGTTAAACAACTTTTGGGAGTTTATCACAATCATTTATAAACTACTAGGTGTATAAAGGGATGATAAACATAAACTTCTAAGATATGCAAATAGATAAGAATACTTCTTCGCACATATTATAGCTACTACAAGATATTCCTTTTCTTTTCTCTTTTTTTTGGTTCTCTTGTCTTTGTTTAATTTCTTTTTTTCCTCTTAAAATGAAACAATGAACAGAAAATAATAACTATGTGCAATGTGTTATTAACTTGTGATTCCATACTAAAGTGTCACTTAGCATTTTATTAACTTGTGATTAGGTAAGGTTGTGAGCTTTTAAAATTAGGTTATTTCAAGAAATAAAAGGTTAAAGGCTCAATGGGCTAGTAAGGGATAATAAAAAGGTAGGTCATTTAAGCCAAAGGTTAAGGAAAGAAGGCCTCAATCATTTATATATAGCATGCATCTAGTAGATTTAAACCGATTCAAAGCAAGTTTTGAAGGTAATTACCTAAAGAAGTATCACACAAAAAAGGAAGTGTAATGACTATAGAATGGAGTTATAAAGGCTCAATTCCTCACATAGGCTCAAATGAAAATCCATTATGCTTATATGCATTACCTCAATGTTTAAGTGTCAAGTTCTGAGTAAGTTTATGCGGCCAACTACTTTCATCAGTCCACGTAGTTCACTCTCCTCTCAAATAGCCTAATTTAAGTTCATGCATACATTTAATCTCATTCTAACTAGCATGATTGAATCTCATAGCAACAAATTCATCACAAAGGTTCAAATGAAAGGGAAATGACACACCTAATACTAGCAACTAAACATGCATCCTAAATGACATGCAAAAATGCAAACATAAATAGAAAGACTACCTCCCCACACTTAAATAAAAAATTGTCCTCAGTGTACAATAAGAGAACATCCAAAACCAACAAACACAATAAAAAAAAACACAAATACAAAAAGAATAATATAAGAGATTAAGGGTAAGATGGGTTTATAGTGGTGGTGTTGATGGAATTGTCATAATTTTCCTCTCATCCTTTAGTCCTCCAACAAGCTATGATGCACAATAAATCTTCAAGTAACTTCAAAACATGTCATTGGGGATCTAGACAACAAGAGAATGAAGTGCAAAGCAAGTTAAACCAAATTAAATATTATCAAATGAAAATAAAACCACATTAACACAAAGACAAATAAATGAAAAACAAACATGCCAAGTTAAGGTCATTAGGTTGACCATTCCATATGAAATCATAAAAGAGTGAGTGAAAGGCAAGAGAGTACTTCTCACTCTTGTTAGAATGGTCCTCTAAAGTAAAGCTTGCATCTATGCCCATTAACCTTAAAAATTTCACCCTTTTTATTTTCTAATTCCAACGCTCCATAGGGAAACACTTAACTAACCTTTAATGAGCCACTCCATCTCAACTTAAGCTTTTTGGGAAATAAATGAAGTAGTGAATTGAATAAAAGCAATAAGTCCCCACTCTTTAATTTTTTTCTTCTTAATTTGTCTATTATGCCACTTTTTAGCCCTTTCTTTGTACAACTTGGCATTTTCATATGCATCATATCTTAATTCTTCCAATTCATCAAGATGTAACAATCACTTTTCATCAACTAGCTTCCAATCCATGTTCAGTTTCTAATTGTCTAATAAACTCTATGCTTCAATACCAATGGTAAATGGCAAGCTTTGCCACACACAAGTCCATATGGTGATGTGCCTATGGGAGTTTTGAAAGTTATCCTATAAGCCCACAACTCATCATCCAGCTTCAAAACCCAATCTTTCCTTGAAGTGCTAACTATTTTCTCCAAAAAAAATTCCAACTCTCTATTAAAAGCATCTAAACAATCATCATCAAACACAAAAGGCACATCTTTAACTAACAAGTTAGTTAATTATCTAGAAATAAGAGAAAAGTCCTTAATGAACAGTTTGTAGAACCCTGCATGACCAAGGAATGCTCGAATGCCCTTAATGGTGGTAGGAGGTGGAAGCTTTTCAATTACTTCAGTCTTAGATAAAAGTCCTTGATGAATAGTATGTAGAACCCTGCATGACCAAGGAATGCTTAGATGTCCTTAATGTTGGTAGGAGGTGGACGCTTTTCAATCAGTTCAGTCTTAACTCAAATCACCTCAATCCCCGTACATAAGATCTTATGACCTAAAATTATTCCCTCTTGGACAATGAAATGACACTTCTCCCAATTCAAGACTAAATGAGACTCCTCACATCTTTGTAAAAATCTATCTAAATTAGACAAACAATGATCAAAAGAGTCTCCAAAAGTAAAAAAGTCATCCATAAATACGTCCATGAAGTCCTCATTGATATTTGAAAAGATGGCCATCAAGCACCTTTGGAATGTGGCTAGTGTATTGCATAGGCCAAAAGGCATCGCCCTTTTTAATTATCGCATCACAAATAAAACCCTTATTCTCATATATTGAAACAACTTTTCCAAAATATAGACCATATTTTATTAGACAAAAAACAAAAATCATGCTCCTTATAATCATTGGCATTTAATAAACATCCTCCAAATATAAAGTATGACCACTAGTAAAGCCAAGATAACTACTCCCACTAATTCTGCTAAAACATAGGAACCATCTACTATCTAGACTTGAAACTAGTCGTTAGGTAGTCTTGTCCTTTGCTGGAGCCCCTACAACGAATTCCAAACATGGTTACTGGTTCCTGAATCTAATATCTAAGAAATAGATAAATCTGTCATATTTCTAGTTCCTAACAAACTTAGGAAACGCATACCTTGTTTGCTTTTGAGGGACTCAATGTAGAATGTATAGTTTTCTTTCCAGTGGCCCATCTCATCATATTGGAAAAACTTTCCTTTAATGTTCTCTTTGGCTTGCTTTTTCATGGGTTTAGCCTTAACCCCTGTTTAGGCCTTCTTTTTCATTGGACCCTTCTTCTTCTGAATGCCTTTACCCTTAGACTTTGAAGAAGATGCTACATTAGCATCAGGCCCCATAAGCCTTAACATTTAATATCTCCTCCGTGCTCTAGAGGGTATTCATCAACTCACTCACAGTGTAATCCATGCTGTTGAGGTCATAGTCCAACTTAAACTGCCAAAAAGAAGAGTTTACGCTATTGATGATCATAATCATCTGTGTGTCCGCATCCATATCTATCCTAAACATGTCAACCTCAGTGACCATAGAGATTACCTTCATCATGTAATCCTACACCAGTTCACCAGGTTTCTGTATGAGAATATGAAAAGTTTGGATAGCTTTCACTCTTTTAGACCTAGTCTTCACACCAAACATCTCATGTAGATGATGGACCATTGAACTAGCAGTTTTCATATACGCAATTTGCTTTTGCAATATGCCGCTAACAGAAGCTAGAATATAACACTTAGTAGTCTTGTCAGCATTCTACCAGCGCTCATATTATTGGACTATCTCAGGAGTTGAATCTCCACCTAGAGGTGTAGGCTCATTTTCAGTTAACACCCATGAAATACATTCATATTGAAGAACAATGTCAAGGTTATCTCTCCATTCATTAAAATTGTTTCCGTTTTCCAATTTGTTATTATTCAAGAGCAGGGTGAGTGGATTCATTTTGTGGTTGATAATGTCTAAAAATACATTATTAAAACATGAGCATACTACTCAACAATATTGGAACTTTGTATAAAATCATGATGCATGTATGCATGATGATAGTTTTAACAAAACTTTAAAAAAATTAAAATATTATACGACGATTATTTTTTTATCTATAACAGACTAAGTGACAGTGGGCCATCTTGTCCATTAAAAGAAAATCTAGGACCCTCCCACTAAAAAAACTACCAAGCATCTCATGCCCAACTTCTTGAGAAGCGTCATAATTTGGTCCATACTTTTACCAACAGAGCTACAGTGGGCAGTTTATTGATAAAAAATGTTGAGTGTTTAACCATTTGATTCGTTCACTAAAGATACTTGCAAACCATGCCTCGGTGGAGGGTCACATTTGCTACCAATAAGTGGACTTATCCTCAACGATTCATGCGCTCCGATGGGGAGTAACACTTCACCACATGCAAATGGGACATCATTTGGAGACCATGGACTCTCACATGAGCATCCTTTCCCACTCAATCTTTTTTTTTATCTTTAAGTTTTAAATACCATCTTTTCCAGATGCAATTTATTATCCATCCCATATTGTTTCATTATATATCTCATACATAATGAATGCATGGCAAGGACTAGAGTTGGCAGTTGTCTAAATGACATGCAATCACATAATATCATATATTATTTGCATTCATTTCTCCATTCATCACATGAACTAATTAAGCCACTTTTCAATGCCCATCCTAGAAACATAAAAATAATTACAAGCCTTTTAGGCCCAAAAAAGTTCTTCTTGGACTTGGATCTTTTGCTTCGAACTCTTTGCTCTCGTGATCCGGCCCATTCGGTAAATAAAATGTAATGGCATTTATAAAAATCGAATTTTGTGACCTTGAAAATAAAAAATCCAACACTAGATTTTCATAAAATCGAATCTTTTCATAACAAAAAATTCTAGGACTTGTTTTCACTAAAACAAAAAACTAGCACTTAGTATTTTATCAAAACCAAAACTTGATTCCTTGAAACAAAAATCCAGCACTTTTCTTTACATTAAAAACCGAAACTAGATTCATCGAAGCAAAATTCCAGCATCTTTGTTTTCTCAAAACCGAAACTATGCCAATACACAAAAGGATACACCGAAACTTTTACCTCCCCATTTCTTCAATCCATGGATGCTTCATCTTAATCATTACATCAATTTGTACATTACAAAATCAAAGAAAACAGAAAAATTAAGCCAAGGAGGAAACATGGTGATGATAGACCACCCTCCTTCTTACAACCAAATGAAGAAATCTTTACATGGTAAATTTAATTTCTATAGACAACCAAAAGAGCAACACATGCAACATATATATTTCCATCATATAAAAATATGCAGCATACAAAAAAATGATTGCCAACCCATGCATTAGAACCTTTCTCTGATACCAATTGTTGGATCGGGAAAAGAAAGCATGCCATATATGGAGAATCGATCGATTTCAAAAAATTTTATAAATCTTATTTGCAGTGGAAGCAATATATCCAAATCATCATGCCAATCTAAACATGATATGGTATAAGGACAATAATAAACATAAACAAGATAGTGATATTACCGACTCCTGCACTATAACTTTAATTTATCGCTGCGCTATCCTCTCCTTCTTGTTGTATCCAAAGCCTTTTGCTTTCGAATCCTTTTCTTTTTCAATCTATCCTCTCCTTATTGTTGTATCCTTAACCAATTTGATTTACCTTTTGTTCTTCCATGACAACTTGGTTAACAAAGTCTTTTAGTGGGAAAGCAGAAGAAATGTTTGGAGGAGATTTTTCTTAGAAGAAATAAACCAAAAATGAGACTCTTCTCATGCAAATTTCTGCTCACTCATGCATAAAAGGAGATAGAGAGTCAAACCATGCATGAACACCTTCTTACACCCTCAATTTTGGTTATGCATGGAATGGAAGAAGAGAATAACATTCAATGCATCACTTCTTACTTTAATCAATCATAAAGCAGTCAATAAATGAGACTCTTCTCATTTATCTTTAAGATGGATATATGAAAAGACTATTAACCTAAATATGACCTACCAACTTCAGTTTTGGAAGATGGAAGAAGGAAGATAGTCCATCCAATGCACTTCTTCCCTCTTTAATCCAATGAATGCTATTAGGTTATATGCTAACATTAAAAGATAACCATTAAACCATTTAATGGTAAGTTCATCACTCCATTTAATGATGATAAACCATAATGAAGACCATCTTTATTTATCAATTTAATGTCAAATGTGCAGCTGTACAATTCTTTCTATTAAAATCGAAACTGCTACTCCTTTCTTTAAAAAATTTGTTTTAATGTAATTAATCTAATCAATTTCATGAAACTAAAGTCTAGCCCATTTCTAAATGAACATTTGGGCTTCTAATTAACCATTAATTAGTGCAAGATCAACATTCAATTGTGGGCTTCTAAAATCTCCATTTATATTTCTTACTTAGATTGATAACCGTCCTTGAAGCTAAGTGGGGAATCTTATTGGACTTTGATAATTCAAGCTCCAATAAGCCTAGAATTAATTTAATCTTATTAGAATTAATTCTAGATTATTAACTAAATGTCATTCGACTAAAGACAATTAGTTGAACTCTTGAACTATTAAATATTATGAGAACACATATTTTATGTCCAATTGCAAACCCTA
>JANQBM010035357.1:0-10663 GCA_025594535.1 Erythroxylum domingense | reverse complement strand
TGCCTTAAAGATTATTCGCTTTCAAAGAAGCTTATTATGATGGGTCTCTTGGGATTAAAATATAAGTCACTATGCTCCAAAAATGTCTTTAGTTTCAAGCAAACATTAAAAGTTTGTAACACTATGTTCCAAAAAGGCCTTTGGTTTTAGGTAAATATTAAAATTTTATGAGCAATCATTCAACTCTTTATAATGGTAAAATTAAAATCACTTTTGATTCAATTCATATTCAACTAAAAAACAACCTCTTCAATGATTAATGCATACATTACCAAGTGGCCTTGATCAACCATAAAATTAGAATTAATGCAATATTCATTTTTACAGTTAACTTAGCTTTTTAGAGGATAACTCTTTAGGAGAACATAGAGAAATTGCAGGTGATAACTCATCTATTTTACTTGGTGATTTAAATTGCACATGTCAAAGAGCTTTCATTAATAGAAGGAACATTGGAGACAATATCCTTACAACCTAAAAATTCTTCAAGAACTATCATTAGAATAATAAATCAAGTGTTGCTCTCTGAAAGTGGATTTTTATAAAAACATTTGACTCTATAAGTTGGAACTTCCTCTTCTCACCCATGACAACGTTTGGTTCCCCAATCAACATCTCAAATGGCGCTTTAATGTGTCTGAATGGTCTCTTATAATATCCTCATTAATTGGGAGCCTATAATTATGTTAAAGGAGCCAAGGGTTTTAAAAATGGTGACCTATTTATCTCCTTATTTTTTTACCCTTTAAATGAGATTTGGATTTGTCTAGTTTGTTTCTCTTCCAAGTTTAAGTCTTTAGGTAACATTTTTTATTTTTGTTAATACGCATGAAAATAGTTATAGTTTTTTATGATTTTGATTTGGTTAAAGAAATTCCTTATACTTGTCCAAAAATCACCAAGCAATATAGTGGAAGAAAGAAGAAACAACATGTACAGGATTTGAGGTCAGATCCAAGTAGCCTCCCATTGCCAAGCCTATTCAAAATTTACCTAATTATAACCTTAATTTTGGGAAAGAAGACTTATTCTAATAGGTAAGAGATCATTGCATATATTTCACTAACAACTCGTGATAGAAGCTCTTACAAGACCCCATCAGAATGTATCTTAATTTAAGCTAGCTTGATTCTAAAAAAAGCCTACCCATAGTTCCCTTAAGAATCAAAGAAAGCATAAGTACCAACGAAAAATTCAACTATGGTATGTATAATAACAACTATTGTTTTCTTTGCTTTTAAGGTAATGGAACCATAAGTCATTTATTCTTTACCTGTTAGTATTCCTCAATGTCTTAAGAAAGGATTCAAATCTTATTTAACCTATCTTGTAAGGATAGCAACGAGTCTAGCTGGAACACAGCTCAATTCTGACTCAAAATTTTATCAAAATTGACTTATCTTGCTCCAGCCTGAGCCCAAACCAGTTTGGATTTAAGAAGACAATTGACCTAACATTTCCTTTGAACCCTCTCCATCACTTCTTTGTTCTTCTTCATCGCCTCTCCATTTTGTCTACATTAAAACAACAAAAAATATCCAGTGTCTTAGTGGTTTTGCAACTATCCAGTGCCTTGGTGGTTTTGCAACTATCTTGGTGGCTTTATCATTGATGTGTACAGAAATATATAGTAACCAAACTTTTTTTTTAGATTACAACATTTCTAACAAAAAATCCACTAGGAAATTTCAGAATCATCTTTAAAACCACCAACAACAATAACCATCGCAGGTGGTGGTTGTGAGGCTAAATGAAGAAGCGACATATGTCAGTAAAAAAGAAGAGAGGAATAATAAAAAAGTGATAGAAAACAATGAAGAAGAAGAGTGGAAAGACAGAAGAAGCAACAAACAATAATGGAGAAGAAGAGATGAGAGACAGAAGCGGTAGACAATAATTAAAAACAAAAGAAAAGAACAACTTAAAAGTTATAGTAAATTTTGATTTTCATATATTTAGACTTCAAGCTTAGTTAGATCGTAAATTTCAAATCTAAATCCGATCTACAATCTAATCAACTTGTATTTAACTCATTAATTTCAAGTTACATCGAATTGAGTTTGAACTTTTCTTCCAAACTCACTATCTTATGATAAAAATAACGTGAATGATATTATGAAAAGGGAATACAACAAGAAAGAACTTAAGAAAGGTGATGTAATAACTGTTGGTTTGAGAGGTGAAACAGAGTCAAAACTGGAAAAAAAAAGATTTTTAAGTTTAGAGGTAAGAAAGGTACGTATGTCAGCAAAGGAATTCTCATCTTTTATTTATCAGCTATCCTTTACATTTATAATACTTGGAATAAACAGAAAATCAATAAATCCAGCAACTCAGGTCGTGGTCCACAAAATCACAATCAGACTAACTTTTTCCTAAAGAATAGGAAAAACTTATTAACTAGAATACTTATTCAAACATCTGAAATAATAAAAATAAAAGTAACGTGTAGCTCTCAAGCAAACATTTAATATTCCTCCTAGCTTTAAGAACTGTGAACTCCAATTCTCTGTCTTAAAGACTTGAACTTGCCAACTAGAACTGATTTTGTGAACAAGTTTGTAAATTGATCTTCTGACTTCCAATAAACTAAAGTTACTTCTCCAATTTGTTGCACCTCCCTTAAAAAATAGAGCTTGATGTTGAAATGTTTAGTTTTTTACTAGATTGTTTCATATTGAAATTGTTGCCTAATTGTCAACTGAAATCTTTGTGTTATCCTTCTGGCCCATACGTAAATACACAAAATCTTTTTCAACCAAAAAACTTGATTTACAGTTGTTGCTACTATAAATTTTGCTCTGCAATGGATTGAGCAACAATCTCCTACTTTTTTGAGCACCATGAAAAAACCCCTGCACCTAAGCTGAAATAGTATCCTGAAGTACTCTCCATGTCATCAATAGATCCAACCCAGTCATTATCTGAGAATCCACACAACTTGAAGTTTTGACACTTCTCAAGCTTGACACCATAATTAACAGTACCTTTTAATATCTTTTTTTGTGTGTAAATACCTTTTAATATCTTAATGTTGTTTTTACCACTTAAATGCATTACACTAACATAACGCATGAATTAAGATAACAGACTTATAAAAAATAAAATGTTTAGCCTTGTTACAGAGATATACATTAGGCATCCAATTAAGCTTCTATAGTAACATTCATCAACTTTATTAGCACCATCTTCCTTGCTTAGTTTCTCCTTTTTATTCATTGGTGTGCTTATTGCTTTGCACTCCTCCTTCTCAAAATTTTTCAATATTTCCTTTGCATACTTCTTATGGAAGATGAACACCTCATTTTTACTTTGCTTGATTTTCATTCCAAGAAAGTACGTTATAAGACCAATATCTATCATTTCACAAGCCTGCATCATTTCTTGCTTGAACTCCTCAACTAGCCTTGTATTATTTCTAATCATTAAGAGATCGTAAACATAAAGGGACAATACAAGAAAGTCAATACCTTTATGTTTCACATAAAGAGTGGACTTTGATATGCTCTTTATAAAGCCAAGGCTTAAAAAATATTTAGTTATCCTACTATACTAGGCTCTTAGAGCTTGTTTTAGGCCATAAAGAGCCTTTTTCAGTCGGTAGACTTTATCTTCTTCACCTTGCTTTACAAATCCCTTCGGCTGCTCCACATATATTTCTTCCTGTAAAGCACCATTTAAAAAAGCTTATTTGACATCTAACTGGAGCACTTTCCAACCTTTCTGTGATGTTATTGCTAGTAACAATCTAATTTTATCTAATTTGGCAACATAACGTGTTAAAATAATCAACACCAAAAATTTGTGCTTACCCTTTAACTATGAGCCTGGCCTTATATCTGTCGACGAAGTTATCTGCATGAAGTTTTGTTTTGAACACCCATTTCACTCCAATGACATTTCTATCTTTAGGCTGATCAACCAACTCCCAGGATTTATTTTTCTAAATCGTTGACGTTTCTTCCTTCACTGTTTCTTCTATTTTGATGTTTAAATGCTTCTTTATAGCCAATAGGTTCACATACTGCCACATTACATCTTTGATAAATGTGTAAAAGTAGCCTTTTACATCTAATTGGAGGATCATCTTCCATCTCATTCTGCCATTTATCTATTGTTTGCCCTTCAAGAAAGTTGTTTTTTATATTCTTCCAATCCCATTGCTTGTCCTCATTGAACTGCACGTTCTTAGTGATGATCATTTTTCCATTTTATGGATGGTACACTTTGCAGGCTTTTGAAATTAAACTATAACCTACAAAGATGCCTGGAATTGCCTTTTTGTCAAGTTTGTCACACTTAACCTGTGGAACATGAGCAAAACACACGCAACCAAAAACCTTTAAAAAGCTTAGTGAAGGTTTATACTCATACTAGGCCTCAAAGGGAGTTTTATCTTCCAAAGACTTGGTTGGAAGTTGATTTTGTAGAAAAACTACTGTGTTGGTTGCCTCTGCCTAAAGAATTTTTAGGCAACTCCTTCTCGTGCAATATACATCTAGCCATCTCCATTACCGATCTATTTCTCATTTCACTAAGTCCATTTTGTTTCGTAGTGTAGGAAGCCGTGAGTTGATGTTCAATGCCAACTTCTTCGCATAATAAATTAAATTCTGTAGAGGTATACTCCTTCCCATTATCAAAATTGGGAAATTAAATTTTGCTCCCACTTTGATTTTCCACCATCTTCTTGAACTTCCAAAGTACTCTAGCCACTTCTAGCTTGAATTTCAAGAAAAAAATCCATCACATTCTTATAAAATCATCAATGAAAAGAATATAGTATAGGCTACCTTGTAAAGACGGTGTTCTTTGAGGTCCTGCCACATTTGTGTGAATTAATTGCAGCTTATGAGAGAATCTCTAAGTTGGTTTAGGAAGTGGCATCCTAAATCCATTATTATTTTTAATTCTATTTATATTTTTTTGTTTGATTATCATTATTGCAATGTATTGATAAATTCTTGATGTCGATCATATTTATTATACATTATAAACGATATACATAGGTAAAGAAGTCTCATTTTCATTTGCATTTTCTTCCCACTTTTTATATTTTTGTTATCCTTACGTTTTTTGGCTTTCTTTATATATATTTAGTATATCAAAGATAATTTACAACTTAAGTGTAGGGAGGGAAATATCTTTTTTTTGCCCCCTAATATGTTTTACCTTAGAAAGCTGACTGCAACCAATTATCTTAATCAATAAAAATTTCAAGAGATTTAATTTAAAAAAGAATAATTAAGATAATTTGTTTGAATTTTGACTATCCTATGATTTAGTTAGTTTAGGTAAATGGATAGAATCATTAACTTAGGCTTAATATGATCCAATAATTTGAAAATATTTTAATTAAGATTAGTGGCTAGACATTTTTATATATTTAGAAAAGAAAAACCTTATTCTGTAATTTCATATAGATCGGTTTGTTTTAATTTATAAACGGGATATATTTATATGAATTTCCTTTAATTAATCTTAATGCATGATTTATTTATATTGGCGATTAAATTTTATTTTAAATCACTTGTGAAAACCTCAAGAGAGTTTTTTTTGGGAAAAAATTAAAGAATTTTTCTTTAGAACTATATTCTAGGGATATGCCAGATACTACACGTATAGGCATTACATTGCTTAATACAATACCCTTTATTAACACTAATTAGAAGGCTAATAGGGATAAATAAAATAAGAGCCTACATATAATGACTAGTGCTAACAACAACCCTAGCCACATATACCATACGTATAGAATATCTACACCTAAATTCACTCTAATGAGTTCATTATCCTTAAACTAACATCTTCATACAATTTAGGTGAAAACCAGGTGCTCTTTACTGGCAAGAGACAAGCTACATACAACCTATTTCATTAGGTCAACATATCTTGTGTTATCGCTTAATTATAAGTGCACTCCCTTTGTTATTCTAAACTGGGTCATATGTACATCTCAAATTGAATAAGAATGTCAAGATTAATAGCTCATCTTATAATTCTAGGGTCACATGCAATACACCTAAACTAAATTTGAATCATATAGTCAACCAATCTTGATTTGAGTCGAATAGCTCCCCTTTATGCTCCAATAACCTATAATTCACTACTCCATTATCTGCCTTCTAAATGGGACATTTCTATAGTGGATAGCTTTTTGTTTCAATAAAGATTTCTTGCCTTACTCTAGAAGTAATTATTATTAGCCACATTGGACATATACTACTCTGCTTTAGAATTGATTGTGAAATTATTCAATTCTCCAAACACGCAGCATATGCTCACTTAATACCTTAGATTATGCACAAAGGAATAATTGCTCTCTTATCTAAGTAAGGATCTACTTTAGCGTAATTTGTGGTTGTCTCTCTTTTCATTCATATATCCTAGCTATTATAGTACTTTAAAGACAATCACCTTTAACATTTTTGTACAAACTTTATTTTGATTAATAAAACGAAAGGCATTTTTCATTAATTTGATATTCATTTATATATGAATTGATGTTGATCTTAAATCAAATTAATGAAGTCTATGACACAAAACATAGCGTAAAAGAAATCATGATGAGATCATGATAATGAGATTCCTATCATATGCAACTATTTTAGCATCTAAATAATCCTAGTCATAGGATTAATGAGACATGAAATTATTAATTCAGACAGACTAGCACATATTATACTCCTTGATTTAATCAAGTAGTGGATCTCATAAACTATAAGCATAAGATGTTTAGAGTTAATATGTGGATGCTTACGAAGGATACTAAGTACATTGGATGACCCGCTATGAGATTATCATATAGATGATCTATTTAATGTCAATGATTAATCTCATCATAGCAATGGTGTAAATATCCTTAGACTTGAGACACTCAAGGATATCTTGGATACGAATCCTATGCTTTGACATCATTCCTTGTTACCTCAAGACGAAGTCGCTTTAGAGTGGTGATTGGGTACAACTATTGGTATTCGAAGTTAATTGGGTAGCCACTAAAGGATTCACCACTCCTTATAGAAGGAGATGATACCCATGGCCTCTTGTCGGGGTCATTACTTGGGAGTCTCTTTCCAGAGCAGTTATGTGTCATACAGAGAGTTTTCAATGACACGTAAGAGTAATGAGAATCTAGGACAAGAACTAACACCATTTAGACTAGATGTGATGTAGTTAATCTAGTGGGAGTTGACACATAGCTTATACTCCAAACCAAGTGGGGTACAGTATGGTCAAAGTATGAATTGCCTGGTAATTGTCTATGGAAAGTTTCATAAGTTGTATAATTAACTATCGAAGAGTTCGTGTGTTAATCCACTTATATTCTGGCAAATTGGAATCATGAAACCCTTCATGATTTGATTGAATTAAGAGTTAATTCAAGTACCTAAAATAACCAGGAATCTAAGGTTCACACGTATAAAAGATCGAATGAAAAACATAGTGTGTACGGTCATTATTGTGGCCCTCCAAAGGCGAGCTAAGTGGCCACGATCGTGACAAAGGCCATGAAATGATATATGAGTTCTTCACTTATATACAAGAGATTCTTTCACTTATTACACATTTAAGTGATAGAGAAACGGTGCTAAAAGAGTTCTAGAGAAAGTGAGAAGAGTTCTTGAGTTATCTTCATGCAATTTATGTAATTGTTGTATATATCAACATGCATGCAAGATAACCTTGATCTATCTCCCATATTGAACATCTACTTGAATTCATCAAGTTTAGTGTTCTCCCTTACACATTGTTTCATCTTCCTTCTTTGCATGTTCTTGAGTGTTCAAGGAAGGGTTTGGTGTTTGTAACAACCTAAACAAGGAGAAGAAACAAGAAAAGAGAAGAAACAAAGGTAAAAATGTTTTTATATTTCATGTTCTTTACATATCCTTACATGCATATATGATCTTGTGGTTTTCGGGTTGTCATGGTGTCAAAATCTTGATTCCGACACTTCCACTACATCTGCATACATGTGATGCATGCAACCATGGCTAACCTAACACTAACATTTGATAGTTGTGTAATTGCATGTGTTTTAGGGGTGAAATTGTTTTTATTTAGTGTGAATTTGAGTGGTGTGTGTGCATTTAGGGTGATTATGTTAATTTGTGTGCTTTATTGTTTTTATAGGTTAGATTAAGTCTTTGAGCTTAAATGTTATATTTTTAAGGTGTCGTAATGCGTTTGTTAGTGTTCCAAGGTAAATTAGAAAGAACGACGAAGATTCGAGGAGTTTTGGCCCAAAGCCATAGGCCACGAACGTGCACAGCAAGCTACGATTGTGACAGAAAGCGTCAAGTCAAGCCACAATCGAGCACATTGGGCCATTATTATGTCAAAAGGTTAAACAGTAGGCCACGATCATGGCAGGACCTGCCAAGATCGTGCCCTGCGTCGAGTTGATAGAAAAACTCAATTTTCGTGAGATTTTGTGGACCGTTTCGACCCCGACTTTGACCTACGGCTTCTACAGAATAAATAGAACATAATGTGATAACCACTAGGACTCTGGTAAAGAGCCTAAAAATTTGTGCAAAAGAGTGAGATTCTATCAAATCGGAGAGAGATCTAGAGAGAGATCAAGAGATTAAGGAAGGAGACAAAGGAAGAGAGACACGGAGACATGCTAGACATGAGTTACTTCCCAGAGCAGGTGGTTTCCCGCCATCATCGCTTCCAAGATTCCATTCCCGACAGTATTTCCAATTATTTCAGTTTTATTTGTTTATAGAATTGAAATAGGTGTTGAGATTCGTTCTGTTGAATATTGAGTTTACGTTTATACTTGCCTTCGGATTTTGACTCTTGAGATTAATAAAATTTATTTGATTGTGTTTCTTTTATTGAGTTGATTGTGATTTCAATTCTGTTCTTCATAATTTGGCAACAAATTGAGAGGGTGAGTCGGGTAAAAATCATTGATTTGGGCTAATGAGATTTAGGTGAATCGATTGGTAGAGAATTGAGTCAAACCGGTAGAGTCGTGTAACGATAAATCAAGCATAGATTTTCGGTAGGTTAACAGGCAATTTTAGAACTAATTTAGGTTTTGGACCAATTACGGATCGAGAGATCGCAATTCCCATAATTTAAATTAGGGATTACTAATTAGGGTTAAGAATTATAACTCGAGAGAGAGTAATTCACCCTACGACCGTCTAGACCTGTTAATTCAATAATTACATAACTGGTTAGGTTTTCTTAGTTTCGAATTAAAATCCCCTTTCTCTCCCTTGGTAATTTCTAGATCGATTTTGGGTTGGGCTATGATATTGTTATTTTGTTTACTCTTTGGCACTTTAATTTCTCATATTTGATTATTAATTGATTTAATTTCTGCATTGGTTGTTTAATTAGGTTTATTGCAAACTTAGTTGCCTTTAGATATTAGGACTAGTTCCCTTCCTTGCGGGATCAACACCTTAGGTACTATGCAAACGACTCGTGCGCTTGCAGTAATTACCAAGGTTATAAATAGTAAAGCTTAGCGCGTATAACCTTGAGTGAACAACATTGTATTCTTTTCATATTGATTATAGCCAGATTCCAAAGGATATTACATAGGCAACCATATCCACTCTAGAGACCATGTAGAAATTTTCTTTCAGCCATCAAATAATGTCTCGGTAGCTTTTTATATTTAAACTCAAATTAAAAAGTCCCTTAACTTGCTTCTAAATGGCACAAGAGTAGTTGCACTGAAAGAATAAATGTGACAATTTTTTAGTTCCTAATCTACATAGTCCATATGAGTCCAATATTTGAGGGAAATGGATTTTATCCATCATGCTAATTTTGTTTGTAGCTTCGGGCCACATGAGGAATGAAAATTTTTGGTGAGAGACTTCTATTCCAAATGATTTTATGTAACACCCCATTCCCAACTGACATATGCACGTGTGTCCATCGGATACACGTGTACATGCCAATCAGAAATGACATATTAACTATCTCACCTTCACTGTACATAATATGGCATCACACACTAAACCATCAATCACACATTTTCTAAATTTAAGAAATTTCACATTAATCAAAATACATAATTTACATCGTTTCATACAACACAATACCATCCCAAGTTTATAACATCATCCTATGAGCTTAAACAACTCAGTACACACCAAATACAATAAACATGAAAATCTCAGCTGACAGAGCTCGAAGCCAAATCTGACAGTGATAGTTGCGCAAAATATGCTTCTAGGAGTCTTAGAAGCTAGGTCGTCTCATTCTCAAACCTGAAAAGTAACGGTGCAATTTTGATGAGTTTTGCAAACTCAACAGAGTAACCATCCTCGATGGTTCACTCATGCCACAAAATAAGATCAATCATAATAGGTAATCACACACAGTTCAAGCCACTCGACAGGTAACAAATACTATCACAGATAAATCATTTCTTAGTTAAACAGTTAAATCATATAATGACATTCACACAGCTTTGCAAATCATTCAATGAAATCAGTTTATATACGGATGTGATATGTATGAGACTCACATTCATTTTTATAATGTTGTGACTCTGTGCTTTTACAGTATCCCGAATTATCGGGCTCAATCAGTCAATCTATGGTTCAATGATCACAATGAGCCATAGGCTTGAACCACATATGCGGGAGCTTAAAGCTCTTATCAGTAACAGTATCAGTAGCAA
>JANQBM010035348.1:0-10663 GCA_025594535.1 Erythroxylum domingense | reverse complement strand
TAAAGCTCCGCAGAATATAATCTATGGCAGCCGTAGGCTTTAATGGACCCTTGTCTTAGTCAACAGAATCGGAAAAGACGTAATCTATTTAGACTAAATTATTTAATCTCATTAATTTCTTAATTGAAATTAATTTGCCACTTCGATAGACAACAATCACGGATTAACTAATCTATTCGGCAATTTATTACCAAGTCAGTCAATTAACAGGCCTAATTAATCAACAAACCTGACAATAATAAATCGATTAAAGCACAGAGATTAAATAAACATAAGATATAAACGAAAACAATTAAATCAAGGAGTCTCACGAACTACATATATCAAACAAAAGGTACCTTGTCTAGATTTAAAAGTTAGCCACGCATAACTATATTAAAAGATAAAATTACTGATTGAGAAAAACTTCTGTCTTCTTCCCCAAAAGTTGTCGCCAACGTCTCTTTTCAAATTCTCCAAGTTTCTGTCGCTGTCCTCTTTTCCCCTTTGTCTTCTATTGCCGCCGTTACTCTTCTTTTTCTATTCTTTTAGTTTCTGTCGTTGTTCTTGTCTTTTCTTTTTCTCCAAGTCAAGTTGCTTTTTCTCTAAAAACACGTCTCCCTCCAGATTCTAAGTCTAGGTCTTCTTTTTGTCAATAAATGAAGTAGGCCCCTCCATTATGGTCTAAACTTTTTAATAAATAAAGTGGGGCCCAATTAAATTTTAAATTAAATTCCCCATAAATCTGTTAGCACTGTGTCACCTTCAACATAGTCATGTTGAAATTCTGTCCAGTTCCAGATTAACCAAATTCACTCCAAATTGCATCACTTTGGTATTTCATCACCTAGAACATACAAAGACACGAATTACCATAAAAACACAAGCAAAACATCACAAAAGCCTATCAAAAGAACACAAAACACAAACAAGTAACATGCACAAAATGCAAGTTATCAAGGGACACTGAGAATATTTGGTTTACAGTTCCCCCTATAATTGTAACTTCTCTTCTCTTGGAATGAACTTTTATTTTCGTCAAAAAAAATTGATTTTACAAACCTAATCATTAATCTAAAAGCAATGTTATGTCTTGAGTATAGACTAATTAGATTAGATTTAATGCATAACACCACTTAATGATAAGGTTCAATCTTTCAAATCTCATAATTAAATTAAAGTTTTAACTTGCTAAATCACATAAATAGAAGGAAATAATTGAATATACACGGTTTGTTATCTATCCAAAATATTTCTTGAATCAAAGTCTATGAAATCACTCTTATATTGACTTAGATTCTTACTATTTTTCCGTACATTCTGATTCCTAAAAAGTACAAAAGTTAATTAGTGCATACTAAATAAAAATCATAATTAAATAAATTTAAAAACATAGCATTTATATTTTATATGCCATAAATATTCACAGTTGTGATTATATGACACAACTACTTTTTTAAAAATAAATGTTAAGGAAATAAATCATGCAAACGCAAGAACAAACAAACCAAAATCTAACTCTATCATGTCAATTTATACACAAGCATATCCCTCTAAATTAAAGTTTGTGGATTCTATTTCCATTTTGGAGAAGATAAAAGGAAAAGTCCTCTCTTAGCAAAATCATTTTCTTTCCTATGCAGGAAGAATCACTTTAATCATATCTATATTGAGTAGCCTTCACACCTACTGGTTAGCTCATACAGTCTTGCCTTGTAAGATTATCAAGGAAATTGATCATCTCCTGAAAGTGTTTCTGTGGTCTAGAAGTTATGAATTAGGGTGGAAGGCCAAAGTTAAGTGGTGTGACATCACTCTTCTAAAGATATATGGAGGCCTCAGTATCCAATCATCGATGATTACGCAAAATGTTTTATTTAGCAAGAAGCTCTAGAGATTGGTCACGGATAAAGAAGCACTATGGACTAAATGGATTCACCAATTCCACCTTCAAAACTGTAACCTTTGGCAAATAGACACCTTTTCCCATTTCTCCTGGTTTTTTAATGAAGTATTGAAGATGAGGAACTGGCTATACCCTTATATCAAGCATAGAATTAATAAAGGGAGAAGCACATGGATGTGGTTTGACAATTGGCTAAATATTAGCCCTCTTATAACCCATTCTATTTATGCACACCTGTGTAATCGTTCTGTCGTTGGAAACAAGAGTTTTAAATCTCATTATTAATGATGAATGGAGGGATAACTTCAGAGAATTTGCCTCTCTACATAATCTTCTCCCTCAACTAAGGGACATAACTTTGGATGATACCATTTGCTGGGTTCTGAACCCAAGTGGTACCTTTTCTAACGTATCCTACCATCACATATTCAGACACAATATTATGCAAGTTCTTTGGTATCACCTGATTTGGAAGAACACCATGAACCCCAAAGCATCATTTATCACCTATTTGGCCATCAATAATAGGTTGATGATTAAATGTCGGTGGTCTAATACGTCTGATATTTTTTGTGAAATTTACCAAAATGCAGATGAAGATAGAAATAATCTTTTCTTCAATTGTATTTAATCCAATTCCATATGAAGTAGGATCCAATATATGATGGGAGCGATAAACCATCATTACAAATGGGATGTACGTTGATATAGTTCATCAACGATACGAAAGTAGGTGATAGAAATGTTGTACTCCTTAAACTTACGTTTTTCTCCACAATCTATACAATTTGGAAAGAACATTATAGAAGAGTACACAACCTAGCTGCAGAAGATAAAAATCATCTTACAGACAAACTTCTAAATTGGATCCGTGCTACTTTCTTAGACAAGAAATCTGAATGCTTAATTACCCCTAACTTGAGAAGTAAATGGAGCATATTATGTAAGTTGGTACTTTGTTAGTCACTTATATTTGTTAACCTTACTCCTTGTTATTTGTTTTTTCATCAACATTAGATAGACAAGTTGTGTATATTTGTGATAGTTGAGCTATATTCAATACAATACCTTATTCATTTCTCAAAAAGAAAACATAAGCCTATACTTTTTTAAGGTAGGCCTTAACTAATTGATTCTAATAACAAACTTGTATCTACTTAAATATTGCCTCAAATGATTTGTCTTAGAAAACAAAATGGCAACAACAACATATCCTAATTTATAAATTAATTTATATAGATGATTAGGTCCTACTCATGCTTGGATTTCAGGTCAGTTACTTTTTTTTTATTCAAGGAAGTTTTTTTTCCTCAATTATGGTGGAGGGATATCGTGGTTACAAAAACAACCTCTGGGAGGTGACAGATAAAGAGACCTCCCAAAAACAAACCAAACAACAAAAGGAAAAACCACACCAACAACCTAAAGCAAACTTGTAACTAAAAATTGTCAAAAAATAGCTCGATCATGATCTGAGAATTTTCGCGCTGAGCCAAGATTGTCACCCAGAATTTTAATCCAAACACGAAAAGCTCGCTAAACTTGATCAACATTTTTAGCCTTCCCCTCCATTCTCGCTTTACATCTTCTCTTCTAGAGGCACCATATAAATAAATAAGGAATTAAACCAATCAACGTTCCCTTGATGGAAGACTTCTTGGCATAATTAAACCAGTGCAACACTCTAGCTTTCCAAGACCAATGTTATGCTATAAGGATCTCCATTCCTGTGCTAGCAAACAACTAGACCTGAGCCGCAACCTCACCCTAGGAGAAAATATGGTCTATACTTTCCTTTTGACACCTCCAATAACAATCACAAACCGAAGCTAACGAGACCCCTTTGTATTGAATTCCTTCACCCACTGCCAGAGAATTAAAGCAACTCCTCCACATACACATAGATATCCTTGTAGGTAAAATATTATGTCAGAACCACCTATAACTCAGCAATAATTGAGCTTTAATCCGAGTCAACTCCCAAGCTGTAGAAGTAGAAAAATTGCCATCAGGAGAAGGCTTCCATACATTTGTATCCACACCCCTTTTCCCAATTGAAACATGCATAACAATATCTGCCACCATATTAACATTAACTAATTCCCTTAACATGTTCATATTCCAAGATTTATTAGTCCAGCAATTACTAATACGTAAGTTCAAATTAGCAATATCTTGAACTTTAGCAGAAAGCAAACCCGAAGATAACCATATATCAAACAAGAAAAAAGCATTACCACCCTGACCAAAACCTTCACATTATCCATAACTTCTGGTAAGATGGAAATAATAGATTTCCAAAAACAAGAATCCGAGGGCCTCCTATTTTGTGCTAAGATATGAACTTTGCGAAAATACTTGGCTCTAAAAAAATTAGTCCATAAATTGTTGATAGAAATGAAACGGTAAGCAAACTTCATGTGAAGTGACTTTTTCACCTCTTTGAAACCTCAAATACCCAAACCACCTTCCTTTGTAGGCTTGCACACTTTTTTCCATGACATCCAATGCAATTTGCTTTTATTGTTCATCTCCCCCCATAAAAACTTTGCGAGAAGAGAGTTTATGTGGGAAAGAATAGTAACTAGAATATTCATCACTGACATAAGACGGATAAGCATGCTAGATAAAACATGTTTAACAAAAATCAACTTACCACCTTGTGAAAGGAGTTGGAGTTTCCATCTAGCTATTTTCTTTCTCACTTTTTCCACAAGATACTTAAAAATTCTGGTAGTCAATCTGCCTAAGTTCAAAGGGGCCCTCAAATACGTAACCGAAAACTTACCTTCTTTGAAATCTATGATTATGAGCAAACTATGTTTCTGACTTGATGCAATCCTCTTAGAGGCAAGTAAAGTTGACTTCTCTTTATTAATTTTCTGCCCTGACCATTTTCCATATAACTTGAGTGCATGCATCAGATTTTTAGTCGAATGTTTCCCCCCATTCGCAAAAATGAGGACGTCATTAGCATAGAGTAGGTGGGAAACCAAAGGAGCACCAATAGGATGGTGATATTTACCAATCCTTCCTTCCTCAAAATTTTTCCTCAACAATCTAGTTAAAATCTCCTCCATTACAATAAATAAATAAGGGGATAGGGGATCTCCTTGACGTAAACCCCTTGAAGACTTAAAAAAGCCTTTCAAATTTTGTATTTGTTATTTTTTAAATGCATAATAAATAATTTATAAATTATATATTTTAGATAAATAATTTCATAAATTAGTGACTTAAAATTTAGTGACAGATTCAATTAAGTTAACGTTTATAAATTTTAAGATATTTCTTCTCTCGTGTCAGGAAAGTTACAATTTACTTTACTGCAATTTGAATGGGGAAAATTATTGCTAAGTTGCCTTCTTCTTGGAATAATTATCAAAAGAAGTTGTTGCACACTTCTGAAATTTTAACTATCGGTAGTGTTTTGAAGCATCTTCAAATTAAAGAAGGTGCAAGAATTCTTCAAAGAAAAGAAGTGGAAGGAGATCCAAAGGTGAATTTTGTTGATGAGAAGAAATCCAACAATTCTAAAAGGAGTAAACATGAAAATGTTAATGCTAAAGACAAGAAAAAGAATCGAGTTTGCTATAGTTATGGAAACAAAAAGCACTACAAGGCTGACTATAGATCCAACAAGAAGCAAAAAGTAAACAATGTTCTTAGTGCTAACCTTTTTGATGAATGTGCAGAACTTGTGGCAACCTTGACTCTTGGTACTGTGACGGAACTCCATATAGCAACATTAATTTCTTTAAGGATTAGTGGTATGATTCCAGTGCAGTAATTCATGTGTACAATAATAAGGACCAATTCAAGAACTATGAAGTTCTTGAAGGACGTGAAGTGGTCATGGCCAATGGTGTGAAAGCCAAGGTGCATGGAAAGGGAGATGTGCATTTGCTATTCACTTCCAACAAAAAATTGGTGCTCGCTAGTATTCTTCATGTTTCAGATGTGAATAAGAACCTTGTTTATATGAATATCCTAAACAAGAAGGGCTTGAAGACTGTGCTTAAGTCAAACAATGTAATTTTATCTAAGAATGGTATTTTTGTAGGAAAAGGATATTCTTGTAATGGCATGTTTAAGCTTAGTCTTAATAAAATGAATGATGTTTCTCTTTATTTGGTTTATGCTTCTTATTCTTTATGGTATAGTAGATTAGGATATATTATTCATAAAGTGATTCATTATATGTCTATAAAAGGACTAATCTCTGATAATGGCCAAGTGAATAAGAAATGTAAAACATGCATACAAGAAAAGATAATCAAACTTCCTTTTCCTAAAGTTGAAAGACATAAAATTGCTTGATTTAATGCATTTAGATATATGTGAATTTAATTGTTTTTTAATAAGAGGTGGTAACAAATACTTCATTACTTTCACTAATGATTGCTCTAGATTTGTGCATGTTTATTTGATGAAAACCAAGGATGAAGCATTTAATATTTTTAAGACATATAAGTCTCTTATTGAAAATCAATTAAGTAAAAAGATTAAAATTTTGAGAAGTGATAGAGGAGGAGAATACTTCTCTAATGAGTTCTTAAAATTTTATGAACAAAATGGTATTATACACCAAACTAGTGCACCATATACTACCCAGCAAAATGGTTTGGCTGAAAGGAAAAATAGAAGTCTACAAGACATAGTTAATTATATGTCTTGAGTTTGAATTTTCTAAAAAACTTGTAGGGTAAGGCTTTGTTAGCTACATGTCATTTGTATAATCGAATTCCATCCTTAAAGACTAAATTGTCTCCATTAGAAGCATAGAAAGGAAGGAAGCCAAACTTGTCATATTTGAAAGTTTGGGGTTGTGTTGCTACTATAGAGTCCCTGATAATAAAAAAACAATTAAAAGTGTGTTTGTGGGTTATGCAGAAAATTCTAAAGCTTATAGGCTACTAGAAGTTGACTCTAATGTGATTGTAGAATCAAAGGATGTTGAGTTCTTTGAGGATTTGTTTCTTAAAGACTCAATGGTAAATAAGGATCCATCAAATGGACCTACCCCTTCTCCAAGTGTTGAACTCTTAAGTGCATTAAAAAGACCAAGTGCAGAGCCTCCAAGCAAACCTAGGAGGAGTCAACTTCAAAGGAAGGAAAAATATTTTCCTTCAGATTTTATTTCTTCATAAGCTATTGCTTTCTTAGTTAAAGGCAATAGGGATACTCAACTAAATAAAAGTCCAATTTTATTAAATGTAGAGGAAGATCCTAACACCTTTAGTGAAGTAGTGAAATCAAGGGACATGAAATTTCGGACAGAAGCAGTAAATGATGAAATAGACTCAATATTGTCTAACAATACTTAGGTTCTAGTTGATTTACCTCACGAGTCCAAACCAATTGGTTGTAAGTGGGTATTTCAAAGGAAATATGCAACATATGGTACTATTCTAACTTATAAAGGAAGGCTAGTAGCTAAAGGTTTTAGGCAAAAAGAAGGAATCGATTACTTAGACACATATGCACCAGTTGCTAGAATTACATCGGTAAGTGTACTTTTGGCTTTAACTTTGATCTATAGCCTTCATTTACATCAAATGGATATAAAGACAACATTCTTAAATGATGATCTAGATGAAAAAGTTTATATGGAACAACCACAAGGCTTTGTGCCACCTAGAAATGAAAAGAAAGTATGTAAGCTAGTCAAGTCATTATATGGCTTGAAACAGGCGCCTAAATAATAGCATGAGAAATTTGAATATGTTTTACTCTCATATGGATTTAGATATAATAATGTTGATAAGTGCATTATTCTAAATTCAATGAAGAGTATGGAGTAATCATTTGTCTCTATGTATATGACATGCTCATTATTAGTCCTACATATAAAGGTGTGTTGAAACTAAGAAGTACCTTTCTTCTAAATTCAAGATGAAGGATCTTGGTGAAGTAGATACTATCTTAGGCATTAAAGTTAAGAAACATAGTAGGGGTTTTGCACTTTCTCAATCATATGATGTTGAGGAAATCCTGAAGAAATATCAACATTTGTATGTGAAAGAGGTAAGTACTCATTTTGATCCTAACTTTAAGTTGCATGAGAATGAAGGTAGTCCAATTGCACAACTTGAATATGAGTATAATTAGAAGTCTAATTTCTACAATAAGTTGCACTAGACTGGATATCTCATACTCAGTGTGTAGACTAGCTAGATACACTAAAAGTCCTAGCCAAGAATATTGGCAAGCTATTAAAAGAGTGCTAGGATATCTTAAGAAGACAAAAGATTTTGGACTCTTTTATAATAGATTTCTAAATATTCTTGAAGGATTTTCATATGCTAGTTGGATTACTAGAATTAGTGACCAAAAACCCACAAGTGGCTAGATATTCTTGCTTGGTGATGGAGTTGTTTCTTGGGCTTCGAAGAAACAAACAGTGATTACTCACTCTACCATAGAAGCTGAATTTATAGCTCTATGTTCTGCTAACAAGGAGGTTGAGTGGCTAAAGGATTTGTTGTTGGATATAGAGATTTGGCCCGTCCTATGCTTGCGATAACCTTATATTATGATAGTGAGTCTACTATATCTGGAGCATTGAACAAAATGTACAATGGTAAATCTAGAAATATAAGCTTAAGACATGCATTTATTAGAGAAATACTAAATAAAGATGTTGTCTCAATTGTTTATGTAAGGACATATAACAATTTGGCGGATCCATTTACTACACCTCTTGCAAGAGATTTAGTTAGTTAAACAACATCTAGAATAAGATTAAAACCTTTTAATCAAAAATCACTAGCAATGGTAAGCCAACCTTCTTCTAGTACTACTCCTAGATTGTAAGGTTTAAAGGGTAATAACAAGTTGTTTAGTGGTTATGAGCACTAAGATTGTGTAAACCATTCTAAGTAATTAGTGTTGCAATTTGTTACTCTTAAGTGAGAAGGTTAAGAGAAATCTCTTAATGAAATTACTCTTGAGTGCTTGTTTATGGTTATGTAAACATAGTTAAAACACTTTTCACCTATATTATCATTATAAATGGTGCCGCTTCTAGCAAGAGTTTAAGATAATCCCTTATGTATGATGATGAACTAGGATGAGCACATGGCCGATAATAGTACTAAAATTGTAATGTGAATTAACTAAATGCTAAGAAGGTTCATGTGTGCGACATGTCTGAACCTTTGTGAATGATGGTTTAAGCAATGAGCCACCAATCATTTCCTTTGGATTTTGTGATATGTTTGTACTATAGGATGGTTTAAGGAGAAAGCTACCTTCCCTTAGGCATGATTTCTTGTTTGTGTTGTATTTTTTCTTATGTCACAAACAAAGTGGGGGATTGTTGGAAATTAGTTTGTGATATAAATAGTTGAAGTCAAACTTGTGGGTTGCTTCATTTCCAAGAGTTGTCACTTGTAGTGAATAGACGTGATTGTTCTGAAGGGTTGCTTCTTTTACAAGAGTTGTGACTTGTGGTGAAAAGACATGACTATTCTGAAGGGTTACTTCCTTTTCAAAAGTTATGACTGGTAGTGAACAGACATGAATATTCTGAAATCTCTATATGTACATAAGTTTTAGTCAAGATTAAAAATGTTTTGTTCTTAACAACTTTTACCAACACAATCTCTGCATTCATAATTCTTGAAGAATATTCATATTCTTGCAACTCATTGTGTTCTTTGTATCTTAGAATTAATTTGCCTTTAATCTGGTTTGCAAGTGTAGTGGGGGCAAATAATACTTTAAGGAAAGTTTTCAACTTGCCTAAAACACTTTAAACTTTGTGTTTATGATCTCAAGTTCTCTCAATTCTCTGCAATACCATTTACTTCATTGTTCATCCTTTATTTTGTAGACTTTCAACCTCCATTCTATTACAAATCCAACCTTAGGACCATCAAATTAACAAAAATCTAACCTCACTTATTGCTTTGAAGTAAGGTTTTTGAGACCAAAACCAAAATAGTGCAAAAAGTCATGTAACACGTAATAACACAATTAATATTAACATATAACAAAATAATTAACATAAAATTTTTAAACGAGATATACTTACATGAAAAATATTCAAAATCTCCTTTCAAACCAAAAAATATATATCTAGAAACTTGGTGAACAAGGTCGAATCCACAGAGACTAGAGATTAATAATATTCTTTTTAAAACTAGGAAAACTTAGTAAAGACACATAAAAAGGGGGATTTTTATTTGAAGAAACTGAACGAGAACATAAAAATAAAAATGGAGAAAATCGATTGAAGAAATCATTCCAGCCAAAGGTCATCTCCATGCTAGTTCAATGGTGTCGATCATGGATGCAAATATAGACTCATCAATTAAATCAATAGACCAGTTATAGTTGTTGAAGACGCTTCTAACAACTTAATCTTTCCGTAAATTTGGATTAAACAAGACAACGTGCTTTGATTAACCTCTTACCAACAAATAATCCTGACTCGTGTCTAGAATTCAATTCATTGATAGCACTAAAACTGAAAAAGACCTGATCCTAACCAATAAACCACACGCGTAGTTCATTCAAATTAGATTACTTGCTTCCTTAATATAACCTGAAAATATGGTTCTAATCACGCTATATTATTTGCTACAAATGTTAACTCAACCAAACAATTACGTATTCGATCTTATTAACTAGCAATTTATTATCCTAATTAACTAAACAATTGGCCAAACCGTTTAATTGAACAGGAAAATAAACGTCCACCACAACCCATAAGTGCAGGAAATAAGTAAATATTGAAGAATTGAAATGAGTAGGAAGAAAATATTTAGATCT
>JANQBM010035338.1:0-10664 GCA_025594535.1 Erythroxylum domingense | reverse complement strand
TTAATAATTCGGCAACAAACTGAGAGGGTGAGCCAGGTAAAAATCATCGATTTGGGCTAATGAGAGTTAGGTGAATCAATACGTAGAGAATTGAGTCAAATCGGTAGAGTCGTATAACGAGAGATCGAGTATAGATTCACGGTAGGCTAATAGGCAATTTTAGAATTAATTTAGGTTTTTAGACCAATTGCGGATCGAGAGACTACAATTCCCATATTTTGAATTAGGGATTATTAATTAAGGTTAAGAATTACAACTCGAGAGAGAGTAATTCACCCTAAGACCGCCTAGACCTGTTAATTCAATAATTGCATAATTGGTTAGGTTTTCTTAATTTCGAGTTAAAATCTTCTCTATCTCCCTTGGTAATTTCTAGGTCGATTTTGGGTTGGGCTGTGATATTGTCATTTTGTTTACTCTTTGGCACTTTAATTTCTCATATTTGATTATTGATTAATTTAATTTCTACATTAGTTAATTGTTTAGAATCAGTGTAGTTTAGTCCGACCTTAAATTTAGGATTAGTTAGCCTTCCTCGTAGGATCGACACCTTAGGTACTACGCGAACAACCTGTGCGCTTGCGGTAATTACCAATGTTATAAATAGTAAAACTTAGCACATATAACCTATAACAAACAATGTGTAACCTTGCAAACAAAACACTGTTCATCACAGGTTCTTGATAGGTGTGCACTAGGATATGTTTTTATAGGTAATTGGCATGTGTTTTCTAGCATAATTATTGATTATTGTTATAGTTTAGGATTCATTTTGTATGTTTTCATTAAGTTTGATTTTCATTGTTGTTCTTGTATGTTTGATGTTAATTAAGGGAAAGAATTAACTATTTTTATGTAGGAAGAAGTAAGCCGTAACTTGAAGGGTGAACTAAAGATCAAAGAGGAGAAGAAATGAGGAGTGCAGCTGTGACAAATTCCCACATTCGTGGGAATCATGAAAATTCCCACATCACGTGGGAATTACAGAAGAAAATGAGAGATGCGTACGTGACAAATTCCTACGCTCGTGGGAATCATGCAAATTCCCACGAACGTGGGAATTACAATCTGAGGTAATCTACGAGGCTTCATTAAACTTAGAATTTTTGGACTATAAGAATAGAATTAAGCCTCCATCTTAAGAAGAGACAACACCCATTTGTAGAAACATCATCCTTGAGTTAAGAACACATGTTTAGAGCATTGAGAAAGTATTGAAGACAAAGATCATCATAAAGATTGGGCAAAATAGCACATTAACACCAAAATTCCAAATTTTGGCAAGAAGAGAAGGAGTCTTTCTATTCAATTTTTTGTCATTTTAATCTCTTCTATTCTTTGTAAAAATGGATTATTTGAATGTTGATGATGTTATGAAGACCATGTTAGGCTGATTTTATTTTAGGGATTGCTTTCGGAACTATTATGTTAAACTCCTATTTTATTGAATTGAATGCAATTGTCCTTGTTGATTGTTGTTTTTAATTGTCATCTTACAACAAATCGAGAGAGTGAGAGAGATGAAATTTGTGTAGGATTGTACAACGAGAGTTAGTGACCAATAGACTGGCAATCATCACATTAATTGAATAGTTAGAAGAGAGATCTCGATTGGTTAATTGATCACCCATAGGATAGTTTGATAATTAATTGAATCGGTAGAGTCATTGGGTAGGTTTAGAGATCATCCAATTGATTCCTGTTAATTTGATTAGGGATAAACAGTTACACCTTAAGAGAGGGTAATTAGTACATTCAAAAATCTAGGGTGAGACATGATTCAATCGATAAAATAGGAGGGAGACAAAATAAGGAAAAAAGTAATCTATAGTATTTAGATTCTTGAATTCAGATTTTCTGCAATTTCGGTATTGTCCATTGTTTATATTAGTCTTTTAATTTTAATTTAATTTTCCAGATTATTTGCATTTCACAATTTAGTTTCTTAAACAAAGTTGTGTCTAAATTAAGCGATGTCCAGGCATCAATCCCTGTGGGATCGATATCCACTCTTTTTACTATAAGTCACGACCCATTCACTTGCAGTTTTTGAGTATAAAACAAGTAGATAGGTTCGACCATTAATAAGTTTTTGGCGTCGTTGCTAGGGATTGATTGTTCAACATCGTTTTTAATTTAGATTACTTTGATTTAATAGTTTTTGATTCTTTTCCTTGTGTATTTACAGGTGCATGAACACATACGCGAAGATCGACAGAAAATAGTAAAGAAGAAGTTTAGGGCATAAAGTAGAGACACATCAAGACATCTTAGAATGAGGAATAAGAAATCTAAAGAGCTAGATGCCGAGAAGAAATAGAAAGAATAATGATGGAAGATAATTATTAAAGGGAGCAAGGAACTGTTGTAAATTACAATGAAGCGCAGTATGGTTGGGGAAGTACTGATTCTTATTGGAACATTTACACTGCGGGATGGCAGAACCACCCAAATTTTTATTGGTCCAATAATGCAAGTACTCAATGGGACATCAAGACCTATTTGAAATTTAACAAGATCGAATTGGAGCGATGGAGAGTAAGTTGGACAAGTTTATGGAGATGTTTGGTTCCAAACTGGCAGCTCAAGAAGAGAACCAAAAGATGATGTTTTCTAGCCAAGAGGAAAGTCAGAAGAGACTGGAAAAGAAATTCAATCAAATTCTTGAAAATCATGCCGCTTCTATTCACATCCTGGAGATTCAAGTAAGATAACTTTCCCGTGAATTTTGTAAGAGAAGTGTGGAAGAATCTCTGAGAAATATGGAATTACATCAACTAGAGCAATATGAGGCTATCACACTTAAGAATGAGGAAAAGCTAGAAGAACTAGTGGAACACCATGCAGAACCCTACTTTATTGAAGAACAAGAGACCAAAAAAGAGATTGAGGAAAAGAATGCCAGCCCTCCCTATTATTCACCAGTTCTTGATATACCAAAGGTGAACATCGAAAAATCTTGGGTAGATGTTCATGAAAAGAATGATATCTTTTGGATTGATGATGATCAAGAGACATTTAACATTAATAATGTATCTAAGAATCCAAAGGATAGTAGCTCATTTAAGATAAATGATGTATTCAAATCTTCTAAAGAACAAACGAACAAAGAACAGATGACAACAGATATCAAGTTTAAAGAAGTTATGAAAGTCTTTATTCGTGAAGAGGATGAAGCACATGAGATGAAGGTGATTAAGGAAGAAAGAGAGCAACTCACTTTCATATAAAACAAACTATTTGATTCGATGGAAGATTCAGGGAGCTTTGTTATTCCCTATTTTATGGACAGTTTGTTAATGAAAAGGACATTGATGAAATTAATTGGTTTGTTACAGTTTGTTAATTGTAGCTTACTTACAGGTTACAAAATCGATGTTGAACGAAAAAGGTGGAAGCAAGTTGCTTATAATTGATCCTAGATGAGTTTCCAATGAAAGAAGAGTGTCGAGCTACCGTAAAAGAAGCACTGCATGGGAAGCAACCCATGGAAATCTATTTCCTTTTGATTGTTTTGTTTACCTATTTGTTTGTTTGCTTTCTTTAGTTATGATCATTTTCTATTTGAGTTTGATTGATGTTCATGTTGATTTTGTTTGAATTTCAACTTGTTTTCTTTTCAAATTTCTTGTTGATGATATTATCTTGAGGTGTTTGTAGGATTTGGGATCATGGAGAATTCATTTAAGCTTGGAAGAAGGTTTGAAATTGTAAAGATCACTAATTCCCACATTTTCGGGAATTGAAATGAATCCCACGAGCGTGAAAAATTTCTCCAGAAAGTTTTTAGAGAGAAATCCGTGGGAATTGTGGTGATTCCCACGAATGTCGGAATCCTCTCCAGAAAATTTCTGGAGAGGAATCCCACGCTCTTGGGAATTGTGGGAATTCCCAAAAGTGTGGGAATCCCATTTGGAGGGAAACTTAAAGTTTCCCTCCCCTCTATTTTCTCTCACCCTATCTTCAAATTGGGCGTTCTGCTAAAGCATATTTAGGAGGGCTGATTTGATTTTTAATGAGATCACTTGAACAAGCGATCTAGCTGCTCCTTAATTCTCTGGGTTAAACCCTAGGCTCATAAAATCAATGAGGGTCCTCTTTTATTGCCTGCTAAGGTTAACTTCCTGATCCATATTTCTTTGAAATTCCTCGGCCATTTGTGTTTTCTCAATCTCTTCTTATCCCTCTCATAGAGCTTTCCTCAAGGTTCATTCTAATCGCATTATATCTAAATCTATCATTTTAGCTGCACGACTCAAACCTCTCGTGACTCTTGTGTTTATGCAAGAGCACAATTTTGAAATAAAATGAACGAAATGAAAATAAAACATAGAAACTCAAATTTAAGCTAACGCCTTCAACTATAGACTAAATGTCGCCTTCCCTGGTAACGGCGCCAAAAACTTATTCGCAAGGTTACACATTGTTTGCTACAGGTTATGTGCGCCAAGTTCTATTATTTATAACCTTGGTAATTACCACAAGCGCACGGGTCGTTCGCATAGGACCTAAGGTGTCGATCCTACAAGGAAGGCTAACTAGTCTTAAATCTAAGGTCGGCCTAAACCACACTGATATTAAACAATTAACTAATGCAGAAATTAAATTAATCAATAATCAAATATGAGAAAATAAACTGTCAAACTGTGATGCCCTAATACCCCTTGGGAGGATATTGTGAGTGCCACATACACACTGAACACACTGAACACGAAGCATTTCGAAACGTACAAAAAACTTTATACATACATTACCAGAATCTAACAAACATACATCGCATGTCAAAATTTCCAAAAGCAACCTGAATTAAGGTTATTACAACCCATCAAAATAAAAATTCATGTGTTATAGACATCAGATACAAGTCCAAAAACAATCTCAAAATATATGTGAACAAAACAAAAATCAGACTCCTTTGGCCATCATGGTTGTCTTGTACCAGTTCCTACGTCTCTCTTTCAGAACCTACACGGGACAAATCCACCGTGCTAAGCATATAGCTTAGTGAGTAATAACTAATCTATGGATAAACTGACAACTTATCATATTGAATCATGTAATAGCATATACATGCATTACACAATAAATCAGACATAATGTATTTCAGAACAGACTTTATAATTAACAGAACTGAACATCACAAAAGGGTATAAACCCTTCAGAATCAAAACACAATAATGTTTAAGTCATAATCAAACATATGTCAGAATCACAAAACCAGATAACTGCTAATCCATCAATAGAAGTGTAACGAGAGTTATACAGAAGAGACCAAAGTCTTGACACCGAAGTGTCAATATCAGAAGACATCGAAGTGTTACAGAAGAGAGCGAAGTCTCGACACCTAAGTTTCAATATCAGAAGACACCGAAGTGTCAATAAGAGAAGACACCGAAGTGTCACAGAAGCAGCTACAGAGAATCAAAACAGAAATGTGTAAATTTCAATTCACATATTTACAGTTTTGTAAATCATTCAAACATATCACATATTTATAGCTTTTCAAATCATTCAATGATCCAAATCAATAGCAACCAAAATAGTCAAAGCAAAACTATCAAAATTTGCTTAATGAATTTCTAACACAATTGACCAACCAAATTACTTAAAAAAACTACAAGCTAAAATTACTTACAAAATTGACCCTCTAAAATTACTTACAAAATCTCCCTTATTGCTTATTGCCTCAACGTCTCGGCAGTATTAGGAATCGGTCGCTCGATGGGTTCCTCTAAAATATTTAATACAAACACATATTATTAATATACAAGATCATGAATTAAATTATGCACATTCATGTATACTAAATATGTATGATGCATGTTTATGACAAAATCCGGGTTTCTTATCCTTAATCTTGTTGCATTCTCAATCATGCAAAAACATACTCAATCCTCATTCCAGATTTATTTCACAACTAACTTTCGGGTCCACTTTGCTCAATTATTCTCATCTGGTAATTGAGGTAATTAGGTAATACTTCCTTTTATAAAGTTGTCCCCCATTATCTTAGTTTTCCAATGATACCAAGTTTATCCAATTTGGTTTAGTATATTGAAAGTTATACCTAAAAGATTTCAGATTGTTCTTAAGCTTCAATAGAATTCTTATCTCAACTTCCAATCAGATTCGGAAATTCCTAGAGGCAAAATTAGAATTTAATCTCTTCAGAACATTTGTATCCTTATGTTTCTAGTTTAATCCAAATAAAAAATCACACCATTTGGATAACTACAGAGAAAGTTATGCCCAAAATACCAAAGCATGTTCTGTACTAAAAAGTTCGCCGCGGCGACCCTAAAAAGTTAGCCGCCGCGAACTTTTCCAGAGAGGAAAAGTTTGCATGACATCTTACAAGTTCGCCGCGGCGAACTTCATCCTTCAAGTTGGCTGCGGCGAACCAAGAAGAGTTGGCCTCGTCGAACTTTGACAGAAGCATACTTCATTTTCCATATTTTAACTTCAAACCAATTTTCCAGACTCTTAAGGACATAATTCGAATTCGGTTCCTTCATGAAAAATTTAGCTTTATGTCTCTAGTTTACTCTAAATCAACTTCATCCAATTTGGATATTTATAGATCAAGTTATGCCCTAAAGACAGATGCATGTTCAGTAAAATTCTGCATATCCTAACTCCATCTCACTTCAAACTTTCACCAAGTCATACACATCTCCGAATCTACTTCTTCCATCACCAACCACACATGCATCAACACCATTTATGAATGCAACAATCCAAAAGCATAAAAATCTACTCCATTTACACATGAATACAGTTACAAACATTAAAATCTCAGCAGAAATCATTTACACTATCATAAAACTTACTTGATTAAGCTTCTCTCTCTTCAAAAATTTTCTAGAACTTAAGAGAGCAAACAACTAGTTTCGGTGATGGATAAATAGGAGATTTTATGCAACAATTAAAACCTCTAATGACAGGTTAATCAAAGACTCTCATTGAGCTGGAGGAGGAGGTGGCATCCCAGCTTCACCTCGATTGACCCCTAGGGTCCAGGTATTTTTGGACGAATTTGCTTTGGCTGATTGCTCTCAGCAACTTCATCAACAGAGTTCCGAGATCTATCCATTGTAAATTCTATAGACAAAACATGGGACACCGCATTAGGCCAAAACATAACTTGTACACTCAATAGAAGCAATAGTTAAGCGCTACTTAAACCAGAATCGCCTAAACCATGCTCTGATACCAAAAAGATGTGACGCCCTAATATCCCCTGGGAGGATATTGTGAGTGCCACATACACACAGAACACACTGAACATGAACCATTTCGAAACGTACAAAAAAATTTATACATACATTACCAGAATCTCAACAAATATACATCGCATGTCAAAATTTCCAAAAGTAGCCTGAATTAAGGTTATTATAACCCATTAAAATAAAAATTCATGAGTTATAGACATCGGATATAAGTCCAAAAATAATCTCAAAATACATGTGATCAAAATAAAAATCAGACTCCTTTGGCCATCACGGTTGTCTTGTCCCAGTTCCTAGTCTCTCTTTCAGAGCCTACACGGGGTAAATCCATCGTGCTAAGCATATAGCTTAGTGAGTAATAAATAATCTATAGATAAACTGATAACTTATCATATTGAATCATGTAACAGTATATACATGCATTAGATAATAAATTAGACATAATGTATTTCAGAACATACTTTATAATTAACAGAACTGAACATCACAAGAGGGTATAAACCCTCAGAATTAGAACGCAATAATGTTTAAGTCATAATCAAACATATGTCAGAATCACACAACCAGATAACTACTAATCCATCAATAAAAGTGGGTAATGGGATTTATACAGAAGAGACCAAAGTCTCGACATCAAAGTGTCAATATCAGAAGACACCAAAGTGTCACAGAAGAGACCGAAGTCTCAACACCTAGGTGTCAATATCAGAAGACACAGAAGTTTCAATAACAGAAGATACTGAAGTGTCACAGAAGTAGCTGCAGACTCTTCTAGGCATGCCTATTTACCCATAACTAGGACTTAACATAATCAAAACAGAAATGTCTGAAATTCAATTCACATAGTTACAGCTTTGTAAATCATTCAAGCATATCACAAATTTACAGCTTTGCAAATCATTCAATGATCCAAATCAATAGCAAACAAAATAGTTAAAGCAAAACTATCAAAATTTGCTTACTGAATTTCTAACACAATTGACCAACTAAATTACTTACAAAAATTACCATCTAAAATTACTTACAAAATTGACCCTCTAAAATTACTTACAAAAACTCCCTTATTGCTTATTGTCTCGATGTCCCGGTAGTATCAAGAATCAGTCGCTCGATGGGTTCCTCTAAAACATTTAATATAAACACATATTATTAATGTAAAAAATCATGAATTCAATTATGCACATTCATGTATACTGAATATGTATGATGCATGTTTATGACAAAATCTGGGTTTCTTATCCTTAATCATGTTGCATTCTCAATCATGCAAAAACATACTCAAATCCTCATTCCAGATTTATTTCATAACCAACTTTTGGGTCCACTTTGCTGAATTATTCTCATCAGGTAATTGAGGTAATTAGGTAATACTTCCTCTAGAAAGTTGTCCCTCTTTATCTTAGGTTTCCAATGATACCATGTTTATCGAATTTGGTTTAGTATACTGAAAGTTATACTCAAAATATTTCAAATTGTTCTTAAGCTTCAATAGAATTTTTATCTCAAATTCCAATCAGATTATGAAATTTCTAGAGGTAGAATTAGAATTTAATCTCTTCACAAAATATGTATCCTTATGTTTCCAGTTTAATCCAAATCAAAAATCACACCATTTGGATAACTACAGAGAAAGTTATGCCTAAAATACTGAAGCATGTTCTGTGCTGGAAAGTTCGCCATGGCGACATTGAAAAGTTCGCCGCGGCAAACTTTTCTAGAAAGGAAAAGTTCACACGACATCTTACAAGTTCGCCGTGGCGAACCCCTGAGTTGATCGCGGCGAACTTTGACAGAAGCATACTTCATTTTCCAGATTTTAACTTCAAGTCAATTTTCCAGACTCTTAAGACATAATTCAAATTCAGTTCCTTTATGAAAAATTTAGCTCTATGTCTCTAGTTTCATCTAAATCAAACTTCATCCAATTTGGATATTTATAGATCAAGTTATGCCCTAAAAACATATGCATGTTCAGTAAAATTCTGCATATCCTAAATGCATCTCTCTTCAAACTTTCACCGAGTTATACACATCTCCGAATCTGCTTCTTCCTTCACCAACCACACATGCATCAACACCATTTATGCATGCAGCAATCCACGAGCATAAAAATGTACTCCATTTACACATGCACCCAGTTACAAACATTAAAATCTCAGCAGAAATCATTTACACTATCATAAAACTTACTTGATTAAGCTTCTCTCTCTTCAGAAATTTTCCAAAACTTAGGAGAGCAAACAACTAGTTTCGGTGATGGATAAATAGGAGATTTTATGCAACAATTAAAACCTCTAATGACAGATAAATTCACAAGGTATAACCTTGCCAGATTATCTAAAAGCCAATGTTCATAAGTGATCAAGATGGTGTCTTCTGTGATGAACAACAAAGAGAAACTTTTGTGAAGAGAAGACTTTCGGTGAAAGCAAGGAGAGGACTGCAAAAACATTTCTCCTACTGCCTAGGTGTCTCTCTTTAAGGCTTGACACATGTCACTCTTGCATGTAGCCCATTTGTCATCAATGTAAGGCTACCACTTATCACTTAGTAATTTGTCCAAATGTCACACATTCATTGATCCATTTGTCACTCCATAATTTCTTTATTTTTTCTTAATCTAAATTACCTCAAATTTTCAATAGCTTTCCTAAATATCCTAAATGTCTCCAAAAATACATAATTAATAATAATACACACCATTTTAATTATCCAAGACAATTAATCCATAATTTACCAAAATTCCAAAATAACAACTATTATCACCACATAAATTTGTAACATATTTAATCCAACATTCTTACTTTAATAACAAAAGACAACATATCACTTATACCCAGAAAATGTCATGAATACATGTATAGTTATTGGTATGAGTCCAAAAAGGCATATGCACAAATAAGCAAAAACTCAATTATGTCAAGCGTACCATGAATTGAAATTCCTTAATATTCTAACCCCTAATACGGGGCATTACACAATGAGTAAACAAAATGGCAATATCACAGCCCAACCCAAAATCAACCTAGAAATTACCAAAGGAGAGAAAGGGTATTTTAACTTGAAACTAAGAAATCCTAACCAATTACGCAATTATTGAATTAACGGGTCTAGGCGGTCTTAGGGTGAATTACTCTCTCTCGAGTTATAATCCTTAACCCTAATTAGTAATCCCTAATTCAAATTATGGGAATTGTGATCTCTCGATCTGTAATTGGTCCAAAACCTAATTTAGTTCTAAAATTGCCTATTAACCTATCGAGAATTTATGCTCAATCTCTCGTTATACGACTCTACCGATTTGACTCAATTCTCTACCTATCGATTCACCTAACTCTCATTAGCCTAAATCGACGATTTTTACTTGGCTCACCCTCTCAATTTGTTGCTGAATTATTAAGAACAAAATTGAAATCACAATCAACTCAAAAAGAA
>JANQBM010035320.1:0-10665 GCA_025594535.1 Erythroxylum domingense | reverse complement strand
AATTGATATGATGCCATGTGGAGTATTGTAGTGATTGCACGTAGCGCTCCCTTATCATAGGATATGTATCGGAATGATCTATGGGCGTCCCGGTGCGTACCCTACGGTAATGAGGTGCTACAAATGGCCTCCTCTACCAAAACCCCTTCTCTGACTCCTTTCTCTCCTAACCATCTCTTGTCTCTCAATTTTCATTGCAGCCTGTACCAGCTGATGGTACGTCACTTGCTACAATAGAGTAATTGTTGTCAGATACTCCTCGATTAAATCATGCAATCCATCCTCAAACTGGTGACATCTGAACTCCTCAGTAAGCACAGATTCAGAGGCATACTTACTGAAGCGATTGAACTCCCAATTATACTCAGCAACTAATAAGTTTCTCTGCTTCAAGTTCAGAAATTACTTTCATTTATCCTTTCTATAAGCCTCTGTCACATACTTAACTTTAAATTCTTGGGCAAAGAAATCCCAAGTCAGAGGTACCAGCAACTGAGCACTCCTCATAACGAACTTCCACCACTCATAAGCTGCTCCCTGCAGAAGGGAGATAACACAATGCACCATCTGCTCAGCTGGACAACTAATCTCATCCAGTACCCTCCTCACCTCCTCAATCCAGAACTCATCCCTTTCAGATTCCTCCAGAGATGTTCCAGTAAATCAAAGCCTCTCCCTGAGCTGGAGGAGGAGGTGGCATCCCAACTTCACCTCGATTGACCCCTGAGGGTCCAGGTATTTTTGGACGAATTTGCTCCGGCTGATTGCTTTCAGCAACTTCGTCAACAGAATCGCGAGATCCATCCATTGTAAATTCTATAAACAAAACATGGGACACCGCATTAGGCCAAACACAACTTGTACACTCAATCGAAGAAATAGTTAAGCGTTGGTTAAACCAGAATCGCCTAAACCATGCTCTGATAACTAAAAGATGTGACGCCCTAATACGCCCTGGGAGGATATTGTGAGTGCCATATACACATAGAATACACTAAACATGAAGCATTTCGAAACATACAAAACATTTTATACATATATTACCAGAATCTCAACAAACATACATTGCATGTCAAAATTTTCAAAAGCAGCCTAAATTAAGGTTATCACAACCCATCAAAATAAAAATTCATGAGTTATAGACATTAGATCCAAGTCCAAAAACAATCTTAAAATATATGTGAACAAAACAAAAATCAGACTCCTTTGGCTATTGCGGTTGTCTTGTCCCAGTTCCTACGTCCCTCTTTCAGAACCTACACAAGGCAAATCCACCGTGCTAAGCATATACCTTAGTGAGCAATAACTAATCTATGGATAAACTGACAACTTAGCATATTGAATCATGTAACAACATATACATGCATTATACAATAAATCAGACATAGTATTTCATAACAGACTTTATAATTAACAAAACTAAACATCACAAGAGAGTATAAACCCTTCAAAATCAGAACGCAATAATGTTTAAGTCATAATCAAACATATGTCAGAATCATAAAACCAAATAACTGTTAATCCATCAACAGAAGTGGGTAACGGGACTTATACAGAAGAGACCGAAGTCTCGACACCGAAGTGTCTCAGAAGAGACCAAAGTCTCGACACCTAAGTGTCAATGTTAGAAGACACCGAAGTGTCAATAACAGAAGACACCAAAGTGTCACAGAAGCAGCTACAGACCCTTCTAGGCGTGCCTATTTACCCACGACTAGGACTTGACAGTTTTAAAGCCAAACAAATTCATTTCATGTTCAACATAATTAGGCAACCATTGCTTTCATGCCAAAACTCAAACATATGAATCTAACAGCTTTGCAAATCATTCAAGCATATCACATATTTACAGCTTTGCAAATCATTCAATGATCCAAATCAATAGCAACCAAAATAGTCAAAGCAAAACTATCAAAATTTGCTTACTGAATTTCTAACACAATTGACCAACTAAATTACATACAAAGATTACCATCTAAAATTACTTACAAAACTCCCTTATTGCTTATTGTCTTGACGTCCCGGTAATATTTGGAATCGGTTTCTCAATGGGTTCTTCTAAAATATTTAATACAAATACATATCATTATTGTGCACAATTATGAATTCAATTATGCACATTAATGTATACTGAAAGTTATACTCAAAACAATCAGATTCTGAAATTTACTCCAAATTAAAAATCACTTCATTTGGATAACTACAGATAAAGTTATGCCCAAAATACTGAAACATGTCCAAGCTATTAGGAAACTTCGCCGAGGTGACTCAAAAGTTGGCCGCGGCAAACTTTCCAAAGAGCAAAATTCTTCGTAATTTTCTCAAAAGTTTGCCACGGCGAACTTAAGAGTTGGCCGCGGTGAACTTTCAAAGAAATGAAATCCTTCAAGTTGGCCGCAGCGAACTTCATCCTTCAAGTCCTTGGTTCGCCGCGGCGAACTTTGACAGAGGCATACTTCATTTTCTAGATTTTCTCACTTCCATCTTATTCAATGAAAACATATCACACTTAAACCAATTCTTCTACTTCCATTTCAGCTCATCACAGCTCAAACAAATCAAATCTATATTCAATCACTAAAAACCGATGCATGCACTTGAAATCATCTTCAACTTTCTCTCTCTATTATATATTTTATTCTTACTACATTTGTTTCATCCATTTTCTTTTCAAATTATTCAACACCCAAAAATCTCATATTCAATTCCAAATACTCTAACTACTATCTTTATACACTCACGACCTGAAATCCTCACGCAAGTTATTCAGTGAATTCATTTATCGAGACCATGCTGCATAACTTCCCATGCATGTATATATTTCCAACATACAGGTTTTCTCCAAAACAAAATAGAGTATCTATATTTATCCATTCTCATAATTTCTGCATCATCTTCATTCTACTATAGTTACCACCAGTATTTCAATCCAATTCATGAATTATCAAAATACCATAAAAACATCATCAAAACCACTTACTTGGTTCAGCTCAAATTCTAGCTATGAATGTTCTCGGTGGATGAAGAAAACCAAGAATAACAGAATAAGCACTCTCAAAGAAATGAAATTCTCACTTTGAGGTAAGATTCAAAAGCCAATTTCTCAACAGAATCAGTTTGGTGTTTTCGGGGAGGAAGTAAAACAATTCAATGAAGAACATGTAAGCTGCAGAAATACATGTGCCTACGTGGGTTACTGTTAATTTGACATTTTGTTCTATGCATGTGAACCATTTGTCCTTCATACAAGCTACTACATGTCTCCAACATGTCAAGCCATTTGTCACACAATGAATGATGCCACATATCAATCTTTAATCAGTCCATATGTCACACTAGGATTGGTCCAACTTTTAATATTTTTCTAAAATTCACCAAAAATTTCAAAATACACAAAATATTTCCAAAACTGCCAAATCACATTTTATTCGCGTTAATAACTCAATTATACCCAGAATGTCATAAATGCATGCACAATTACAGGTATGAGTCCAAAAATGTATATGCACGAATAAGCAAAAACTCAATTATGCCAAGCATACTATGCATTGAAATTCCTTAATAGTCTAACCCCTAATATGGGGCGTTACAGTGGTGGTGCATTACTTGAATTATCGCAGTTTCAAACTGTTGCAGACGTAAAGAAATTGATAAATGATGCAATTTCGAAGTTGGAGGAAGCTTTGTTGATAAATCGCACCAAGCTCGAGGCATTGTGGATCTTAGGAAACTCTCACACTTCTTTTGCATTTATGACTCTGGCCATTGATGAGGCAAAAGGTCATTTTGATAAGGCAGCGGAGTATTTCCAACAAGCAGTGAATAAGGATCCAACCAATGAGCTTTATCACAATTTTTTTAAAAAAAGAGGAATTATCCCATCAGATTTATGCGTATACAGTAATGACATATTTCGAGTGAATAAAAACATGATAATAAAATCAAACATGTTTTTATTTTTAATTTTTTATTACAAATCTCAACCAAACAGGTTTTTGTTTTTCAGTTTTTATATTACAAATTTCAACCAAACAGGTTTTCATTTTTTAAAGAAAAAAAATAAAAAACAAGAAATAGAAACTAAAAACAACAAAACCAATCGGCACCTTAGTATTTAAAAAAAACAACAAAGCAATCAATGCTTTGAAAGTAAAAACATTTATAGTAGGTAAAACAAATCCCAAAGAACTCCACCCTCTCTTTGCATAAACACAGCCCCAAAAAACATGTAGAACATCTTCCCCAAGACCCCCACAAATAGGACATATATCTTCACAGTTCACTCTCTTCACTATCAAAGCTGCATAAGTCGGCAAACAATTAGAGAGAGCCCTCCATAACAGATTCTTAACTTCTGGCAGAACTTGAAGACTCCATAAACCATCACCATGACTAGCATCAACCTCACCAACCCCCAAGCATAGCTGAACACATTGTTTAGCACTCAAAATTGTACTGGTGCTAAAAAACAACGAAGATTTCGAAGAATTTACAAAAATGCCCCGATGCTTTCTCATACACCCTCAAAACATTACGCAACACTCCAGCTTTAGCTTCTGTAGCTTGAGACAAAAAGTAAGAGTCATTAGCAAAAAACAATTGTGATACCTCAGGAGCCCCCCAGCCACCTTACAACCATGGAACAACCTTTGTCGAAGGTGCTTTGACAGTAGACCCACAAGCCCTTCAACCCTACAAAAAGAAACGGCGACAACGGATCCCCTTGCCAAATACTTCGTTGCGGAATCACCGGCCACAATAAATCTAACTTTCTTTGGGTGAAATATCGCATAGATACAACCCCCATTATTACCAGATTTACCCACCTCTCCTGAAAACCAAGACATAGCATTATCTCTTGCAAGTAACTCCATTCCAATCGGTTGTACGCCTTGCTCATGTCAACCTTTAAAGCAGCAATCCCCATATGACCTTGAGACTTCCTTCGCATATGACGTAACACCTCTGTTGCCACAATAACATTGTCTGTAATCAATCTTTTTTTTTTTCACATGCTCACTCTGAAATTCAAAGAAAATATCTGGCATGATCTCACGTAACCGATGAGCGAGAATTTTGCTCGAAATTTTGACCACGACATTACAAAGGGATATGGGTCGAAGATCAATCACCTTCGTGGGGTTTGCAGCCTTTGGCAATAACACCAGCACTGTATCATTCATCCCTTCAGGCAGAGAACAATTATTCAACCAGCTTAGCACAGCCTGTGTAATACCCTCACCAATAATATGCCCTGAAAATTGGTAAAAAGTAGGATTTAATCCATCAAGTCTAGGTGCCTTGTCTAGATGCATATCAAGCACTGCACACTTAACTTCTTCTGCTGTAAAATCCACAAGCAATTGATTATTGTGTTCCTCTGAAACACATGGATGTATTAAGTCCATAATCTCACCCAAATTAGTCCCAGGTGAAGTAAGTAAACCTCCAAAATAATTCTCAATGAGACCCCTTAACCCTGAATTCCAATTACACTACTGACCTGCTGAATTTTGTAGCTTTGTAATTCTATTCTTTCTTAAGTAGTTTTTTTAAATTTCATCAAGTAAGGACTTAATAACCTCCACTGAATCTGAAAAATGCAGCAACTAGATGTAAAACCTAATGAAAACTATCTTACCATCACAAGGATTAATTAAAAGGGAACATCAATCACGTGCAGGTAAAGGTAGGTCGTAAACGTCCTTGCTAGTGATTTGTCAGTTCATACCAAGGTATCTGACATCTTTAGATCAAATGTCACACCATAATTAATAAATGAGATGAGACAGAAAGAAGCATGTGGGTGGAAGGGCATGGTCAAAATGTTACGAATTTATACATGGGCAGATCGATGTGTTTCCAATCTACATATCCTCAGAGACTTTGTTCTCGTCACTTCTTGTTGCATTTGCATTTCACTGTACCTGAAACAGAATGGTGCACATGTTCTTATGTCCCATGTTAAACCATTTCTTTATGCTAAGAGTACAAGGACAAGTGATGATACATGCTTTGTACATAAAAAGAAACTAAGTTTAATTGGTCAATTATTGGTGCTAACTCCTAATTAACTAAAGATGTTTTAGATAAGGACCTTCAATGATACCGATGGCAGCCCTACAAGACAATATATATATATATATATATATATATTAAGATCATCAATTATAAGTAACTATTTTTTTATTTTTATAAAGAAATTATTTTTATAACTTGAAACTTTAATTTTATCAATCTTAGTTTGGATAACAAATAAAGAATCTAGATAATTAATTTAGGTGAGCTGCTCAAGTTCATAAGATCATATATATATATTTAATCTCGAAAATTAGAATCTAAATCCTGAGACGTAACATAGAATTTTTTCTTTTACAAAATCCTAATCTGAACATGGAGAATCTGACCTTTGGTTTATAAGTTTAATTAACGTTGACAATATCTAATGCTTGAACATGAAAATTTATACTCATGAAACGAGGCCAAGGTACAAAAAACTACACGATATATAATATCCATTTTTACCAATCTTAAAATGAAAGCTTTAACATTTATCAAGCAAAAGATAGTGACAAGGATTGTAGGAAGGACACTGGATTTTATTGTCAGTACTGAATAAAAATAAACCGGCAACCCTATTTCACTGCTTTAATCTGAAGTGAAAAATGAAATAAGAAAATGGGTTAATCGAGCTTTACAAAATTACAAAACTTAATTATTAAAGAAAAGAAAGGTGCAGAGTATACAGGTGAGAAGTGGCATACCATCCAAGACCAAACGAAAGCTCGCTGTGTGCAGTTGAACATTTTTAGGCTATTGACTTGGAGACCTGTAAGCTTCGATGACAATTAATATATTAATTGTACGAACGTGATTAGGCCCATGCAAGAAACTATAGAGTTTCTAATATTTGACTAACAAATCATTCAAGTTGTTTGCCAACGCTGAGAAAATTGGGACATCCTCAGCTTTATTTTTTAATGCAGTTCTTATTAAAACAGTTAAATTCATCGCTGTCATCATCCTTTTGCTCGGGTACGATTTACATTATTGGCAGCTTTATTAGCGTTCTTTAGCTACTGTTCACGAACCATTTCTACCATTAGATCGAGCAAGTAATTTGCTGCCATATATCAAGTTACACCACCCCAAGGGCCAGATATAAAGCACAAGTGCTGCAGTATCCATATATCAAGTTACACCACCCCAAGGGCCAGATATAAAGCACAAGTGCTGCAGTATCAATAACGTCAGGGTTTACCTTGGTCACTGAAAAGTAGGAGTGTCTCCCTATTTATCATGGCTCAAATTCTGATGGTATGGGTTCTCGAAGTTAGTTCGTAAATAGTTCAAACCTTTTTGTTATTGAAAAAAGCAGTCGAAAGATATTGGTGGATATATGTGTACATACCATGCTGGGTTGGTTCAACGATGCTATTAATTTTATTTGGTACTTCACAAGCTTGTTAAGAAAAAGACATCTTTTAAAGAGAAGGGGCCGAATAATGAGAAGATGGAAGGAAACAAAACAAAAACAGAACAATAATATCACTATTTCAGGATTTGTCTACGACACTACAAGAAAACAGTCATTTAACGACAAAAAATACTGACAAAAAAGATAAATATTCTGTAGGTATTTAATATTACCGACGGAATATACCGATAGAGAAAAATATCGTAGATTCGGCCGTAGTTAACTTTACTGACGGTAAAGAAATTTCTGTCGATAAATTTGCGTTGGAAAATAAGTTACCGTCGGTAATTTTTGCCAACCATCACAATTTTTCCGTCCGTAAATTACCGACAGACTGATAGTTTCCAACGCTAAATTTACCGACGATAAGTTCCTTAACTGTATGTAAATTTAGCATCAGAATTTTTAATACCGTCTAACTTTATCGACAGTAACAAGGTTTCCGTCGGTAAATAAGCTTAACCATTACCGATGGAATTTGTTCTCCGTCAGTATATATTTTAGACATGTACCGACGAAATTGTTGATGTTCTATCGGTAAAGTTATTGATTAAATTTTTTTAAAATATATATTTTTATTATATTTAAATTATAATCATCGAAAAATTTTAATAATTAAATATTTATAATATAAATTTAATTTGGTTAAATAGAAATTTTGATTAATGATTAAAAATTAAAATATCTTAATTGATAATAAAAACGTTACATTGTAAATAATAAGTATCTGTAATACAAACTAAATGACCAATACTACACTACTGATCAGGAGCTGGTGGATTGTCTGGTTGGTGCGGTGACCTGTTGCCCTTACCCTTCAATTCATCCATCTCCCGACGGAGCTGAGCGTACAGGTCCAACGACTGTTGTTGCGCAATCATCGACTGTTGCAATTGTTCCAACGTCTGTTGCAACTGAGTGGACAATGTCTGTACTGTGCTTTCAAGTGCCTCCACTTTATTGTTGTTGGACCGCCTAGCAGATGCTACTATACTAGACGTAGAGGATTGCGAGCAACAAATATTCACAAATGATCCTAATCCGAATATCCTCCCACGACGATCCCTACCACCAACTGCTTCAAGATAAATGTCAATCTAATCAACATTTTCAAATTGCTGAGACCGCCGTTCAATAGTTTGCTGTATTTGGTCCTATCAGAAAGTAATGTTATATATTAGTAAGTGATAATTATTAATATTAAATCATAAATTTCACTTACATTGACTTCTCTATAACGATCGTTGACGAATGTCACCCCGTCATGCTTCTTAGTATGAGTGTGCAGAAATAGTTGACGGGGTGTAGGTGCCACGCCCAAAGACTTTTCTTGCAGAGGAGTAAAATGTTAATTATAAGTAAAATAGATTTTATAAAGCAAATTCAATTAAACTACAACAAAGAAAAGAGATGAGAATATAACTGATAATTATAGATACTTACAAGTCTCTGTGCATGCTCTTGGTGCGTAATAGATCCTTCCGTATGTATGGGAAGACTCTTTCCCTCGGGTCCTTCACGTCTGTTGGCCAAATTACGCTGTGAAATCGACATTACCGCAGGTAATATCCAATACGTCAGCCAACAACTCCATATTTCTTCAGAAATAAACAGCGTCGTATAGTCGTCCTGCGTATCGCACCAATAAAGTCGAGATAACGTGTACGCGCTCTTGACTCCCATACTCTATATACAATTTCATCCAATTGAGAATCCCAAAAAAATTCTTTATGTAACAAAAGGAAATATATTTGATAAATACTGTTGATGTAATAATAGTTATCAAATTAATGTAAAAAATTAATATTAAAAAAGGAAATAATTATTTCTATCGTACCTCAAACTCATGATAGTAAAATTCCTTTGTCGCCTGAGAGATATTCTTCCAACAATAGCCCTCAGGATCAATCTTCTCCTTAAATTTTGATGTCATATTTCTGGAACAGGGTCCAGATGGAAAAAACCTATAATATAAAAACAAATAAATTTATACCATTTTTAAAATTGTAACCTATAACTTAATTATAACATTTATTGACTATTGTGATGTAGTTTCTTTCATCAGGCCTCTCAGCTCCAGGATGGCAGCCGTCTCCTTCATCTGCATTATTTACCCCTGATATCTCTGCCGATATAGGGGTAGTAAATGATGAAGGAGTGGCAGATAGTGTAGCCTCATCTGCCAGTGTAGTAGGTGGAAGGGGTGGAGGGGATGGAGGTGAATCATCAGTAGGTGCTGCAGCACGAGATCCTTCACCTCTATAGTATAAACCTCCGAATCGTGGTCTAAAAAATGGAGGTCTTCTAATATCTTGTCTTCTTTTTGGTGCCATATTTCAACCTGAAATCAATATTTGATTGAAGTTTATAGAAATAATACATTTTCATTTCAATAATTTATACAATATATTGAAAACGTTTTGTTCATACAATGTTCAATTACAAACACAAATTAATCGCTATCATCACTTAATTGTAAAGAAAAATCATGTTCTTGTTCTGAGGAATTTGAATCAAAATCTGGCTCTTCTTCAAATCTCTGACCCTCTTCATCATCTCCAGATAAAATTTTAACATATTCATTACATGGATCATTCAAAGGTTCATTATCCTCATATACGATAGAAGCATTTATTTCATAAGTCTCTTCCTGAAACGAGTCACTTTTAACTCTCTGTTCTCCTTTTTCACGTGATTTAAAACACCTCTTATTTTAACTTTGCAAACAGCCAATCAATCTGACTTATCTTGTCGTAAGCTGGGAAAAGCGACATAATACACTTGAATCACTTGCATTGCCAACACAAAAGATTCAAAATGTCTTAATCTTCTTCGCTTGTTGATTTCAACGAGATTGTATCAATTATGCACTTTTGTACCGACATTTGGAGTTAGATCAAAACACTCTAACTTAAATATCACAGTTCACTTTATTGACAATGCAAGGTACTCAATTTCAAGTATTTCAATTATTTTGCTATAGTAATCAATCACTTCTCCTCATATGCAAACTCCACTATTTATTGTTGTCATGCTATAACCATGAGAGTCTGTATGATATTTGTATCTATTAACGAAATACACCGGATATGATTTACCAGTTCGCAAAGATCCCTTCGTAAGATCACATATGAACTTGTTGTCTATTGAATTTTCTAACGCCTACAGAAATGAAAATATCATATTAA
>JANQBM010035301.1:0-10667 GCA_025594535.1 Erythroxylum domingense | reverse complement strand
TTCTTTTCTTTTCTGATTTTTCAAAAGGCCTCATTTTGATTTTTCTACCAAATTAAATATTCTTGGTTTATTTTTGGGCATGGAAATATTTTTATAAATAGGAGAAATTATTTTCACCCTTCTTACGAATTTAACTTATTTGGAAGTCATTATTAGCTATTTTTATTAAATCATTGTTATCTATTATAGTATGTATTAATGTTTTTATGATATTTTTGTTCTTGAATGATTTATTTTTATGTCTATGCTTATTCTACGATCCCACCACGTATTTTTCCCGTGGTCAACACTTATTGAAATTCCTAATGATCTACCTCTGATTTTGTTCGGAGGTAGGGTAAATGAGTTTGTTTGTTTTAAGTTTGACTTGGTGGGGAATTCCTCCCTCGTGGGACACGCGCCCAGATGTCACGTAGGACTTCGGGCTCGTGACTCGCCCGGGGAGGGGTTTCAGCATGTAACATGGAACTTAGGGATATTAGCCAGAAGCACATGTTAAGATTAGGGCCAGTTAGATGAGTTCAAGTTTAGCACTGCCTTAGTAGGGAAATGAGGACTCAACCAATGAAGAATTCGAGGAGGAAAAAGAGACAGAAGAATCAGGATGGAAGAAATTTCTGAACAGAATCTTCACAAACAACATGGTGATTACAGATCAACTAGCGGAGAACACCAGAATGATAAGGGAGATGGCGTGAATTCAACGACATCAGAGCCGAGATATACATCAGATCCATCAATTTTTTAAGGCTCAGGTCATTCAATTACCACCTCCGACACCATCCCCACCTCCATCTCCATAAGACTTTGTCCAACCCCCTTTCTTTTTTAAATTAATCTTCATCTTTATTTTTATTTTTTGCTTTACTTTAAGTTATGTTTCTTCTTCCTTTATGTTTTTATTTATTCCCTTCTCACATTAAGGACAATGTGTTATTCAAGTATGGGGAGGGTTATATGTTTTGCTTTGTATATTGTTAGATTGCATTTTGTGAATTGTTTAAATGTGTCAATGGCTTAGATGGATTGAAACTAATTTAATTTTAAAAATAGTCTATTAGGTTGTAAAGAATCATTAGCACAAAAAAATTAGTGACTTGGGGTCTTTGAATAAATATACAGCTTAATTAGGATTTAGTGTAAGTTTGTCACCCCCTAAATTGTCACATTCATTCATAGTTTCAGGTCTTTTTAACTTAAGTAACTTTACTAGTACTTTTTATGGAAAGGAGTAGCTAAAACAAGGTAGGAAATAAATAAAATAAAAATAAAAATTTAAAATGTGTGTTAAACAAATAACTATTCCACTAGCCTTTGGGTAATAAATAGAACTAGTAGCCAGTTGAGAACGTGATATAGCTGAGTAAGCAGATCGACATGCATCATAAATGTGTGCCATCGTGTAAAAAGCTATAATGACGTTCCAACCAAGCAGCTTAATAAAAATATGACTTAGTCGAGTAACTGAATCTATATTCATTACCAATGTTTGCCTCCATGTAAAAACACTGAGTCCATGTTCAATAAATAAAAAGTATTTTCTAATAAAACACCTACCAAACTTGTAATAGTTTGAATTTTCATGAAAATAGACTTAGGAATAGTTACAGAGTCTGATGATCAAAGAATTATTAATGTGTGTGTGCAATTGAAAAGGGTAAATAAATTAACACTTGGATTTAGATTAATTTTTATATTTAGTTCAAAGCCCCTAGACACAGATTTTTCATGTTAATGAATTGATATAATTTGAATGATTGTGTTTAAGATTAAATTTATTTCATGAAGTTGAAGTCATTGCCTCATTACTGCATTGTGTGTTATATGTTTGTTATATTTTTGTTGTTTTGTTTGCTTGAGGACAAGCAATCGTTTAAGTGTAGGGATGTTGATAGGTGTTAATTGCATTATATTTTAGGGCTCAGTTTGTTGTGTATAATTGTTAATTTGAGTGTTTAGTATGTTTTTAGATTAGAATTATGTTAGTTTGCGTGTTTGAGTGTTTTTATGGGTTAGTATAAGTCTCTGAGCTTAGATATTATGTTTTTAAGGTACCTTGATGTGTTTGTTAGTGTTTCAAGGTCAAAATCAAAGAAAGACGAAGTTTCAGAGACTTTCGGGCAAAAAAATGGCCCATGTGTGCCAAGATTGTGACAGAAACATGGAAGCCTTTGCATCAGCCACAATTTTGAATCACTAAAGAGTTTTATTAAGAGATTGAGAAAGAAACAAAGGAAAAGAGACATGGAGAAGAAGCCTATGCAAAGTACTTCCTAAAATAGGAGTTTTCTCACCGTTGCTGCCTCTATCATCCATTCTAAGTCTATATTTCGGTTTAGTTTCAATTTTATGATTGTATAGAATTTGGGATAACTATTGATGATAGATTTCTTAAATGTTGAGAATTTTCTAAACTCACCTTCGAGATATTTTATTTTTGATATTAATGAAATTTGATTATTGGATTTTTATTAGATTTCTTATGATTTAAATTATGCACTTGCATAATCCAGTGAAAAACTGAAAGGGTGAACCGAATGAAAAATCATTACATTGGGCTAACGATAGTTAGATAATTTAATAGATCAAGTATTAATTCAAACTGGTAAATTTGTGTAAAGTGAGATCTTGCATAGGTTTTCAGTAGTTTTTGGACAACTTAAGATCTAATTTAGGTTTTGGATAGATTGTGAATTGAGAGATTGCATTTCCCATAATTGAACTAGGGTTTATAAATTAGGGTTAATGGTTATAACTCGAGAGAGAGTAATCAACCCTCGAAATGTTTAGAACCAGTAATACGGTAAATTCATAATCAGTTAGGTTTTCATTAAAGTCAAATAAAATTTCCCTTTATCTCAATTGGTAGTTCCTAAGTTGATTCTTGAATGGGTGTTGCATCTACTATCTTGTTTATATTTTCAAATTTGATTTTCGGAATTAATTGCGTGATTGAAATAATTTCTTGTGTAGTTTTATCCATTTTGAGTTGTTGGGAATTTTTTTCAACCTTAGATTTTAGGATTAGAATAATACTTTTGATAGGATCGATACCCTAGGTACTACATAAACAACCCATGTGCTTGTGGAATATCGAGGTTAAATTATTAAAGCTTTTTTATATTGGAAACCTGCCATCGTACATGTACAGTCTTTGTAATGTATACAAAAATCAATAATCATGTGTGTGTATGCTTATGCTAATGGCATGCATTTAAATGTAATGCATTTCCTATTTCTCAATGATCTTTCTCATATACAGAAATCTAGGGTTTTAACCCTTAGTATGGGAAAATAGGATATTACACTTTAAAGCATTACTCTAACAATTTTGACATATCTCTAAAACTTTGTCATCAAATCCTCAACAAGGATATAGCAAAATTGTATAATGGACATACAATTTTCTATCTAACTTTGAGAACTCTTCTGAAACATGCTATGACTACTAAATAAGATTAGGACTTTAATCATATATTTAGTTACTCCCACAATTTTATTCAAAATAATAGCCCCAGAAAGTTTACTCAAATCTTTAATGGGCTAGGATCTCATCCCAAATATAATTGATCTTATGTTTGCTCAACAAACCAACTAAACTTAAATTAGATAGATAATTTATCAATCACATCTCATGTGATTTTGAGATCCGTTAGGTGACAACTCTTGCCAAAACATATCTTATATTTTATTCCTAACCTTACCTCTAAATTCATATGATTATGAGTTTACTCATCTAAATCACACAAATTTAGTTAAGTAGAGCCCACTAAATATGTTCGGGTTAAAGTGGCCTTGAGTTTACTCAATAAGCCTACAATAAATAGAACTCTACTTTATTCTTATAACAATAGAAGGTAGCAATCATGTTCTCAACATGTACTTAATATTTTACCAAGGGATTTAACGTCATTCGTCTTATCAAATACAAAATTGCATGTAAAATATCGCATATATAAAACGTACAATTTAACATGCACCTAATATATATCAACTATATCAATAAAGTATGCATCTTATGCATCCATAATCAAATTATATGCATTAAACATCAAGCTCTATTTGATTCAAGTTATTGATCTTTACAATCCAAAATAATATTTCCAACTCTTTGGAAAAAGTAAATTAGATCTAACCCACTAACTCATAAATGAATTAAATTCCTATGTCAAATAGAATTTTGTTTTGATCTGAAAATAATTTTTCAAAACCAATTGAAAACTATTTCCAATTATCTTGAGTCCTTTAACAAAATTTATTTGAGAATAATTTTGAATAAATTAGCCTTTTACTTATTATAATTTTAAAAACTACTTATTCATAATTATATAAATAACACATTCTAATCCAATTAAAAAACTATTTCTAATATTATTGTTAGGTTAGCCATAGATGCATGCATCACATACATGCAAATGTAGCGGAAGTGTTGTAATCTAGATTCTGATACCATGACAACTGGAAAAATAAAATCATACATGCATGCATAGACATATATAAAAGAACATGAAATATAAAACTTTTACCTTTTGTTTCTCCTCCTTTTTTGTTTCTTCTCCTTGTTTGGGTTGTTGCAAACACCAAACCCTTCCTTAATCACCCAAGAACACACAAAGAAGATGAAGAAACAATGTATAAGGGTGATTTGAGCACAAAAATAGATGAGTTCTAGTAGATGCTCAAAATGATAGAAGATAGATAAAGAAACTTGTTGCATGCACTTAGATTCATACATCAATTTCATAAATTACAAGAACAAGACTCTTGATACCTCTCTCTCACTCTAGAACTCTTCTAGAGCCCTTATGTTCTAACTTGAGTGTGTAATAAATGGTCAGACCTTATGTACATAAGTGAAGAACTCACTTATGTACTCATTCGTGCCCTCTCTAGGCCACGATCGTGACAGACTTAAAAATTAGGCTCACCTTTGGCCGTGATCGTTGCTGCCTAAAATTAGCTATGCACACTATATTTTTCATCCAATCTTTTATGTGTGTGAAACTTAGGTTCCTGATTATTTTAAGCACTTGAATTATCTTTTAATTCAAGCATGAAGGGTTTCAGGATGCCAATTTTCCAAAATATAAGTGTATTAACACAAAAACTCTTCGATCGTTAATTATCCAACTTATGAACCTTTTCATAGACAATTACTGTGCAATTCATCCTTTCACTATACTATACCCCACTTGGTTTGGAGTATGGGCTATGTGTCAACTCCCACTAGACTGACTATGTCACATCAAGTCCAAGTGATGTTAGCTCTTATTATGGGATCTCATTACTCTATGTGTCATTAAATACTCTCTTATGACACACAAGTACTTTGGCCAGAGACTCCTGACTAATGATCACAATAAGATGCCGTGGGTATCATTTCCTTTTATCAGGAGTGATGAATCCTTTATTGGCTACCCAATTACATTTGAATACAAATAGTTATACCCAATCACCACCCTAAGAGCGATCTCACCTTGAGGTAACAAGGAATGATGTCAAAGCACAGGATTGGTATCTAAGATATCCTTGAGTACCTTAAGTCTAAGGATATTTGTACCATTGCTATGATGAAATTCATTATTGACATTCAATAGATCATCCATATGATAATCTAAAAGTGGCTCATCTGTTGTACTTACTATCCTTAGGAAGCATCTACATGTTAACTCTAAACATGTCATGCATATACTTTGTTAGATCCACTGCTTGATTAAATCAAAGAGTATAATATGTGCTAGTTTGTCTGGATTAATAATGTCCTATCTTATTAATCCTATAACTAGGGATTATTTAGATTCTAACATAATTGCATATGATAGGAATCTCATTATCTGAAATCATCAAGATTTCCTTTATGCTATATTTTGTATCATGGACTTCATTAATTCGATTTAAGATCAATATCAATCCATATATAAACAAATATCAAATTAATGAAAAATTCTTTTCACTTTATTAATAAAAAAAAAGTATGTACAAAAGTGTTAAAGGTGATTACCTTTATAGCACTACTCTAACAATGTCCCACTCACACTAAAGCCAATTGCCTTTGTATCTAATACTATAGGCAAGTACACAACAATCAAATTTTATCTAAATAAGTGGCTTAGTCGAAGGATCAGAACGACGTTCTAATTTGTGGGCACTCTCTCAATCTTCACATCACCTCTATCAATTATTTCCCTGATCAAGTGATATCTCCTAAGTACGTGCTTAAACCTCTAATGAGACCTTGGTTTCTTAGCTTGAGCATTCGCCCCATTGTTGCCACAGTATAACAATATTGGGTCTACTATACTAGGAACTACTCCAAGTTCCATAATGAACTTCTTAATCCAAACAGCTTCTTTTGCTGCTTCCACAGCTGCAACGTACTTTGACTCGACTGTTGAATCTACACTCTTCTCTTTTTTGTAACTCTTACAACTGACTACTCCACTATTCAGTGTGAAAACATAACCTGACTAGGATTTGGGGTCATCCTGGTCAGACTGAAAATTAGCATTTATATGCCCAGTCACTACGAGATCTTCACTTCTATATATCAAGAATACATCCTTAGTCCTTCTCAAGTACTTTAGGATATTCTTGACAGCCACCCAGTCACCCTCACCAGGATCTGATTGATATCTGAACATAACACTTAGAGCATACTATATATTAGGTCTTGTAGGTAACATAGCATATATTATTGATCCTACTGCCGAAGCATAGAGGATTATACTCATGTGACTCCTCTCATCTTGTGTCTTGGGACACATAGATTCCTAGTGTTTCATCCCATGAGTCATGGGAAAAAATCCTCTCTTGAACTGCTCCATGCTAAACCTATTTAGCACTTTGACTATGTATGTTGACTATGAAAGACCTAGCAACTTCCTTGATCTATCTCTATAGATCTTTATTCCCAATATATAAATTGCTTCTCTAAGGTCTTTCATGAAAAATTCTAGAACAACCAAATTTTGACTGATTTTAAACTTGAGACATCATTTCCTATTAGTAATATATCATCCACATATAACACAAGGAATATGATAGCACTCCCACTAACTTCTTGTACACACAAGGTTTATTAGGATTTTGTGAGAAACCAAACTCTTTTATTGTCTCATCAAATTGAATGTTCCAACTCCTAGATGCTTGCTTTAATCCATAAATGAATTTTCGAACTTTGCATAACTTTTTGTCATCTCTAGATATGAATCCCTTTGGATAAACTAACACATGTTATACTCCTTAATTTGATCAAGCAGTGGATCTCATAAATTGTGAGCATGAGATGTTTCTAGTTAACATGTGCATGCTTGCTAAGAGTAGTAAGTACATCGAATGACCCGCTATTAGATTATCATTTAGATGATCTATAAAATGATTAATCTTATCATAACAGTGTTGTAAACATCGTTAGACTTGAGATACTCAAGGATATCTTAGATACTGATCCTATGCTTTGACATCATTCCCTGCTACCTCAAGACAAGGTCACTCATAGAGTTGTGATTGGGAACATTTATTCATATTCAAAGTTAATTGGGTAGCCAATAAAGAATTCACCGCTCATAACAGAAGGAGGTGATACCTATGACCTCTTGCCAGAGCAGTTATATGTCATGAAGAGAGTCTTCAATGACACATAGAGTAATGGGATCTCAGGATAAGAACTAACATCACTTGGACTAGATGTGATGCAGTTAGTCTAGTAGGCATTGACACATAACCCAAATGGGGTATAGAATGGTGAAAGGATGAATTACACTGTAATTATCTATGGAAAGGTTCGTATGTCTGATAATTAACTATCAAAGAGTTCATGTGTTAATCAACTTATATTCCAGCAAATTGGCATCATAAAACACTTCATGATTTGCTTGAATTAAGAGTTAATTTAAGTGGCATGAAACCATTCATGATTTTCTTAGATTAAGAGTTAATTCAAGTGCCTAACATAACTAGGAACCTATCGGTCACACGTATAAAATTTCGAATGAGAAACTAAGTGTACATGGATTTTAATGAAGTGGCAACGAATTGCACAGTAATTATCTATGGAAAGGTTTGTATGTCAGATAATTAACTATCGAAGAGTTCCAGATTCTGGATATATTAATTGCAAGAATGATTCTGCCTAATCAGAATATGATATTGTTTACTATTAGATCACCATTGCATTTTGTGAGAATAGCCACATTACCAATTTTATTGCAACACCGCCTCTCTTTTTTTCTAAGTTGAAAAGGAATATAAGGATAATGGTAGATTAAGAGAGGACTGTGTTGAAATTCATTCCCAGCTATAAACAATGAAAAGTGAATATCAACAGTTTAAGCATTACCCCCAAAAGAAGTAAGCAACTTAAAACAGCATGAAAAAAAACTTTGAATGCCCATACTATAATAGCTTTTTCTATTGATGATCCAAAGACGACAAGTTCTCCCCCACCCTACCAGAGAGTATTAATAGTCTATCATGATCTAATCCTTTTAATTAATTCAAACTCTTCAAAAACTGATGAGGGAAAAAAATAGTGAAAAAAAGCAAAAGTTAATTATATGAACTTGCCTCTGGAATAAAAACAGTGCCATTTATGTTATGTGCAATGCCTTCAATGAGTAAAGAGGATAACAAAGGAGATAGTTTTGACTTGTTTCTTAGGTGGATTAATCCTTCTCCCGCTAGCATAAGCATCAACAATAGTCATCTATAAAAAAAATCGACTGCTATTAGTGTGCATAGGAAGCCAAAAGTGGAGGTTCATATCACTAGAAAATGTTTTCCAACAACAAATAATCAGCAATAGGACTAAGTTTTTTTCCATGCAAATGACACTGAAGTTTACATTCAATTGATGACATTTATGGAATTAATTGATATTGTACATGGAATGCAACCTAAGTATTTACAAGTGTTAAGACCTTCAATGAATCACCACAGTCATCACCATCTGATGATGAACTACAAAAAGAAATAACAAAAGAGTTAGAAACCTTTACAAAGAATAAGTTGCATCAATGAAACACACAAAACTACTGGAACATAGACATCATACCACCACCATCCTCTGTCATGTCTCCAACCATAATCTCTCCCAAAAGTTCCAGATTCCCCAACATGCCATCATCTAAATTTCCGATGTTGTTACCAGCACTGACCTACGTCAATTTTTAACTTATAAATTTTATTTAAAAAATTAAAATTTAAATAATAAGAAAAGGAAAATGTCTCACAAGTCTGTGACACAAACCAATTATTTTGTGTTTATTTTTTATCATTTTAATTTTAAATTTTTTATAAAATTAATGATAGCATAATTTAATTTTAATTTTTACTAGAATAATATTAGTATAATTAAAATTAAAATGATAAAAAATAAAAAATAAAAAAAACTCATAGAATGTCACGCCTATGATTTATGTCACATCTATGACACTTATATCATAGGCGTGGCAGTTAAAATTGAGTGACTGAATCGCTTAAAATTTAAGCAAAAACTACAATGTTTTATTGACCGAAGAGAGTTAATATATAATAAGTTTAGACAAAGTATCTGTCTTTTCTCTGTGCCGACAAGCTATCCTCAAAAGCATCGATGTGTATGAAGTGACAATTGGGAGACGAGTCCCATCAAACCTAGTAGCTCATATAGCAGCTGAAACAGTTGCATTAGAGCAACGGAGGATGGTCATTACCAAGCAATTGGTTTATACCCTATAGCCAATCACTTTGGTTGTAGTTTAGTGACAAATTATTTAAAGGCATTATTTATCTTGTACATATTTAGATGTATATGATAAAGCCTATGGAATAATTGAACATTGCAAATGAAATTATAATGAGATTATAATTATAAGATTCATATTGCATTTATATATTATTCCTAAATGTTCCTAGTCACTGTTCTATTAAGATTGGACATTAATAGAACGTAAAAAGATTAGCACACATTATATTTTTCCTTTTAAAGGAAGTAGTTGATCTTATAGGCTAAAGTATAGAGATATTTAAATAAACATGTGGGTACTTATTAGAGAACAAGTTCATTAAACAATCCCGATATGAGAAATCCATTTAGAACATTACTTATGTGTCTATGGAATTCTCATTGTGATGATTGTATAACTAATCCTTAGACTTGATGTCATCAAAGTTATCTTGTATAGGAATTGCTACGTTTTGATACTACTTATGATCGATTTATTCATGGTTCGTTTAATCGGTAGTTATTAGATGTAGCATGAACTGTATGGAGGTAGTTATGTGATCAAGATGGGATTCATCACCCTAGAGTAATTAAGGAGAATGTTTCATTGTTCTGGATTTGTATTGATTCAAGCAATCCTTGGCCAAGGTGAAATGATGCATTGTAAATAGTTTACAAATGTCATTAATTGAATTGATAGCTAATGGCGGAGAACTAATATGATTAAACTCAAAATAGAGTAGACATTAATTCTATGCTCTATGTCTAATTGGAACATTGTATGATGAAATGATTTAATTATATGAAAAAGTCATGCAAGGAAAAAGGTTAGTCAAAACCACTTTGACATTCCTAAAGATTTAGGTAGTTATTATACACTGCTAGATGCCAATCTTGATTTATGATTATAAATTGTTTAATTAGAGAATTAAAGATAAATTAAAAGGAGTTTTAATTTATCTAA
>JANQBM010035283.1:0-10668 GCA_025594535.1 Erythroxylum domingense | reverse complement strand
ATATTTGATGCATATTAAATTGTATGTTTTATATGTATGATATTTTACATACAATTTTATGATTAATGAGACGAACAAAATTAAAATCTCTTACTAAAATATTAAGTACACATTGAGAACATGACTGTTGTCTTCCGTTTTTATAAGAATAAACCAGTTCCATTTATTGTAGACTTGTTGAGCAAATTCAAAGCTACTTTAACCTGAACATGTTTAGTCTTATTATAGTGGTTTCTACTTAACTAATTTTATATGTTTTGGATAAGCAAACTCATGATTACATGAATTTAGAGGCAGGGTTAGGAATAACATATGTGATGTGTTTTGGCAAAAGTTTTCACTTAACATATCTATGAGTCACATGAGAAGTGATTGATGAAGTTATTATCTACCTAATTTAAGTTTAGTTGTTTTGTTGAGCAAACTCAAGATCAATTAAATTTGAATGAGATCTTAGCCCACAAGAAAGATTAGTGCAATCTTTCGAATAGTAGTGAGGGCTATTATTTTGAATAAAATAGTGGGAGTAAACAAATACACGATTAAAGTCATAATTTCATTTAGTGGTCATGACATATAATTAATTACTTGCTTTTATTACGTTAATATTTTGTTCTAAGTGAAATTTACCTTATTTAGTATAGTTGATACTAAGAGTTAGTGAACCAAATTTCTTAGACATAGAATTATGTTTGAGAAGAGTTCTTAAAGTTAGAAAATTTTGCTAAAATGCCTGTCGAGAATTTGGTAACAAAGTTTTAGAGATATGTCAAAATCATATAGATGACAAAAATGTATTGACATTTTGAGTCGACTAATGTCTCATAAAATTTGACAACAACATGTAAGATGTGTGTCATCATCATGATAGCAAGATGCAAAAGGTTGCAGATAGTAGAGCTGAAAGGTATAATACCTTGTTAGAATTGTTCCACTTAATTTTGCCTACCAAAAGCATAATTGTGAACTACAATTAAAGGCTTTGCTATAGAATGATAATAGTTATCATTAGAAGAAGATGATTGCATGAATTTTCTTGTCTATACATGGTATGATAGAGATCATATGTATTTCTAGTTCATACTTATAAGTATTTGATATCGAAATTGGATTCAAAATTATTATAATGTGTAAAGCATGATAAGAAATATATTGTTAAGTAAAAGTAGTTGATCTAATTTTATACAAATAATTTTTATATGTTGGATCAAAGGATACTTATGCTTAACATAAATGTCAAGAATATAAAACTGAATAACTAAGACTATCCTTTTATTCCATATTGGTTAAATCAACAGAATGAGAATCATAAAGTTATATACTATGATATATGTATCCTTTTGATTATAAATCTATGAAACTTGTCAAGTTGAAAAATAACCAAATCAAGCTTTAGTGAAAGAATGATGATGTTATTAAATTGCTAAATTTATACATACGATGTATTGGATGCAATAATAATTCATAAAGGATAATGCTTATATTTCATTAGATTACTATTGACTTTATTTGATATAGTCATATGTATTAAATGAAATGTTGATTTAAAATTTTGAAAAGTTCAAATTGTTTTAATCTAAGTAGAAATTAAGCATTGAGGATTCTAAAACACTTCGATGAGATCATTGTGGTGATGTAATATTCGGTTTCTGGAACATATTTAGGGTTAGAACCCTAAACCATTAAAAGTGAGCAATGGCATTGAGAGCATTTCATTCACATGCATATCATTAACATACACACATGAATTATAATTTCACACATTACAAAGATAGCATATGCATTCAATTGACATATTCCGGGGTATGAAAGATTTAAAATGAATATGATGTGAATTATGAATTGTTATGTCTTGAATTTTGGTTTAATTGTATTCCAATTAGTAATTTGGATTTAATTGTGATTAATTGGGAGAGTGATGAATTAAGATGTACATTTGGATGAGGAAAAATGTCAAGTGGTAAAATAAAATGATACATGAAAAATTAGGGTTACTAAGTCTATAATTGAGTGACATTTGGCATAGTTAATGAGTGACAAATGGATTAGTAATTAAATGAAAAATGGACTAATTATTGTGTGACATGTGGACCACATACAAGGTGATATATGGCAACTTAAAAAGTGGATAAATGGAAGCATATTTAGTAGGCAAATGGCTTACATGCCATAAGACAAATGCTTTAGACAAATTAAGACACCTAACACCTAGTAAAAAAAAGTTACAACAAAGATAATTTCTGCTGTCTTCTCCTTACTTCACCGAAGTTGCTCCTATCTTCTCTCTGGATTTTGATGAACCCTAGCTAAATTGTTACACGAAATCCACATTTTAATCCTTCACAAAATAGCCAGGAAACCTGTTTAAAATAGTCTTCATCTTGCTGTCGAAAATCAACTTGTTTTCACCTTAAGTTTGTGATAAATCATGCATGAATAGAAGGCTAGTTTAATCTGAAGTTTTGAGCTAGAATTGGAAGCCTAATAAGTAGAAATATGATTCTTATGGCATATTTAATAGAATGAGAATGATGATTGAATTGGAATGAAATGTATATGGTGTTGGTGATAATATGTGCTGGAATATGTTGGATAAACTTGGATGTTTTCTGCTTGTTCTTGGTGTATGAAAACCATGGAGTATAGGTTATTATATGGGTGAATTGGATTGGAATTTGAAGTATAAAGAAGGTAAATTTATGCTAAAGAAAGATGTTAATATAGTGGTTTTGAATTGGAGATGTATGTGTATGTATATGACATGATTGTTAATGACAAAAATGATCAAAGTTTAATGAACCTTAGTGTAATCAAGATGAAGCCAGATGATCATGCAATGGTGTAGGTTTAAAGGGTTTGTAATCTGGAAAATTCGAGCGTTTGGTATATGTTTAAGTTTGATACATTCGTGTAGAATTGGGGGAAACAATGTAGTGCATGATCGTGGCCTGGTTATTTGGGTTCTGTCACAATCGTGGCATAGTCCCCACGATCGGGGCAGCCATGATCGTGGGAAGGTGCATCATAATTGTGGGCAAGGTTTTAAAGTGATAAGTTCAGTTTTGTGTAATTGTTGAACCAATTAAGGATAAGGTACTTTCCTATGGTAAGTATGGACTTGATTGGGGTTTAAAATGAACCTAATTTGAGGTTGAATAAGTGATTAAATGTTTGATATGTTTAGATGGATAATTGAGGTATAAACCTAAGTGTAAACTAGATATATCCAAGTGATAATGTTTGAATGATCAAGACTTATGATTTAGGGACATATAGTCATTGAGCATGCATTGCATATAATGCATATTCATATGTGTATGATTGAGTACTAATATGATTAAACAATTTAGTAATGTGTAAATATGTGTGTATTTCATGGTTTAGATGCTAAAGTCGAATGCCAACATCCATACAATGCCAGTTCGTTGAGGTAATAGCTATCTGAAGCTTATTGTGAGTAACCTAGATGTTTCTCACTAGGATTAATTTGTTTTGTTTAAATTTCAATTATTGAACTATTATTGATTTGATGTGATAATTTTGGACAATTGCGGTCTAAGGAGTTCAATAATTGGAAACGTATTGGAAATGTTTCTGATTGAATGTGAATTAGAAAAATATTAATTCTCAAAAAAATTGTTGAATGCCGGACTTATGTCCGATGAATATAAAAAATATGACTGTGTCTGAAATGAATGAAAATTGATGAAAGTGTAATATGTGATTTGATGCATTACATTACATTATATGCATGATCAAATAATGGAGTTGTGATCAAAGTAGCCAGTCTGAAAAGAGCTTAAAGTTCATAAATGTGCATAAAGAGCCACAAACTTAGTGATTAATGAGCCTGGTATCTACAATGGGTACGAGACAGAATGTGAAAAGAGCTCGGTATTCACAAGGGATACGGTACAATAATAGGCGTTTGATCACAACAAAATAAAAATAAAAACGGAGTCATATGTACATATGCATTTGCAATTATATTTTCAAATGTACTATACGAATGATCGTGAACAATCCTTGAATTATGTTAATATGATGATATGCCATGTATGTGTACATTTGATAATATGACTATCTGAGAAAGAGGATTGAATTATTCTAAAGACAATATATGTAAGTGGTGGAATTCTTGATTTATTATTGAGATGAGATATACTGTGAATCTCGTTTGTGTTTTAGATGTTGTATTCTGCTGTGAGTGAGCTTATCGATGATGGTTCGCTCACGGAGTTCGCAAAACTCACCAAAATTGCAACGTTAATTTTTAGATACGAGAGAGGAGACTTAGTTTCTAAGACATTCTAGAAGAAGTCTTGTACTTGAGTTTCAGACTCAAAAAATGGCTCAGAGGTCTGGTCAGCTGAGAATGAGGAGTTAAATAGAATGTTTTTGTTTAGTTTTCTCATTCCATGCAGAATATGTTGTAAAGAGCAGTAGATTCTCATATGCTTTTGATACAGTGTATATATGGATTATGGAGTAAAAACAACATTGTAAATTATGTTTTATAGATGCAATGAGGAATTGATATTTAGTACATTTGTGATTTATTTATGATGCCATATTAAGTGATTGTGATTGCTCTAACATGCCATTATTATAGGGTATGTTTTAGAACGTCCTCTGGATGTTCGGGTATATACTCTATGTTAGTGGGGTGTTATAGGTAAGCTTTAAATTTTTGGTTATCTATAGGAAATGTGATTCTCTAGTAAAAGCCTTCATATTAAAATTTCATAAGAATATGAATTTATATAAGGAGGAAAATACAATATGAGATATGGTATAATGCAATATTATTTCTTCTATAGCTATGCCTAGTACAATGACTTAACTTCAGTAGTTACAATTGAATCAATTAGCAAGATTTCATATTAGATATGGAATGTTAAGTCTTTGAAAGAGTTAAAGTTAATGATTTAAGGATGTGATGCTTAGTTGAAGGATGTATTATCTACTAAGATTAGAACAAAACTGGATAATAAAAGGTTATGAAATATCTGAGTATTATCTACTAATATTCGAACTAAATTGGATAATAAAAGGTTATGAGATATCCAAAAGGTTGTATGTAATCTTACAAACTTATTGAACAAATTATTTGTTTCAATTTATGTTTATAAGAGAATGGTTTTCAAGATAAGTGGTAGGTGTAAGATGAAATTTGAAAAGTTCAAATCTCATGAAATTACATCTAACTAGAACTAGAGCCTTTATTGATACTTCTGATGCATAGTTGAAAGGCACTAGATGTTGAAAGATTCAATTACATGATGCATTTAAAGAGTTCATTTTGAAGATGATTTTAAATTTATCATATCTACAAAAAGGCTAGTGGGAGTACAGTTATCCTATTCAGTGGGAGTATTTTTGACATATTGCTCATAGGGAACAACAATTCTAACTTTCAATTGTTTACAATGTAATTGTCCAAAAACAACTCTTGATGGATATAAAAGGTAACAACTTAATGATGGGAATTAGAACTATAGAGATAGATTGGAAGTTATACCTATTCTAAGTCCACGTACATAGATAATGTATTAAAAATATTTAGTATATAAGATATCACATACTTGTGAAATATTAGAGATATCCATTATTTTATGTATGAGTTGATATTTGAGTTCAAGGTTATATAGACATTTACTTTAGAAATAAATCCTAGTTAAGGTTTATTTTACTTAAGAAAAATATTATTCAAGATTGGAGAGGTTACAATGTAGCAGTGGTTGCTAATTAAGCCATAATACATTTTTCATTAAGTGGAAATGATTAATTGGATCAATAATTTTTTAGTGAACTTGATATAATTCCTTGCATTTTTCAAGACAGTAATGTACTGTACAACATTAAAGTCATTGGGTATGTATAAGGAGGTAAGGTCTCATTAAAGATCCAAAGATATATTTAGGCAATTTTTTTATTATGATGATAATTAAGATGAAAATTATAAGAATTAAGCAAGTGCTCACTACAGAGAATCTTATAGAGTTATCTCTTTAAGCCTCTATAACTAGTCGATTGGTTGTAGTTTAGTGAAAAATAATTAATAAAGGCATTCTTTATCTATATGTATTAATTACATTTGATGTTTTAATACTAAAGGTAAAATCCCTGGAATAATTACTATGTAATTGAAATTATAATGAGATCATGATTATGAGACTCAATTTATATTTACGCATTATTCCTAAATGTTCCTAGTTGTAGTTTCATCAAGACAGGATACTGATGAAACAGTAAAACTAGCACACATTATGTTTCTTTCTTATAAAGAAAGTAATTGATTTTATAAATTAAAGTATGAAGATACTTAAACTAATGCATGGGTGCTTATTAGAGAATAAGTTACTGAACTGACCCAACTATGAGGATCTTGAATGGAATATTACTTATCTGTCTGTGGATTTCCTTATAATGATAGTTGTATAATTGATCCTTAGACTTATGATTACCAAAGTATCTTTTGTGTGAATTACTATATTTTGATTCTACTTATAAACTATCCTATGATAATTCAGTCGGTAGTATTTGGATGCAGTTTGAATCATATTGAGATAGTTGAGTAAGTTAATAAAGTATTCGTCACTCTAAAAGTAATTAGAGAGAATTTTCTACTATTCTTGATTAGTAGTGATTTATGGAATTCTCTGGCCAGAGTGAATTGACATTTGAAAATGTATTTTCAAATATCAATTATAAATCAATTATTAATTAATGAGAAGGAACATGATTAGGAGAAAAGAGTAGACACTATATCCATACTCTGTCCAATTAGAACATTGGTTAACGAAGTGATTAAACTATACATCATAACCATGTAGAGATAGGTTAGGTCAAACCACCTTGACATTCCTAATATTTGGGTAATTATGGCATGCTGCTAGACGTCAATCTTGATTTATGATTAAAAATTATTTAATTGGGCAATTAAAGATAAAATAAAAGGAGTTTTAATTTATCAGATTCTAGTTGTGAATTAGAATTATAAGTTATAATAATTGTCAATATATTAGGAACGTAACGAATCGTACATTAAAGAGTAGCTTGTAAAGGAAAAATTAATTTTAATTAAGTTGACTTAATTATAAAGATTGAGAAATGTTAGGAAACAAATATGAGATATTTGATTTTATTAAAATTAAATTAATTATAATTAGAGTATGACTTTAATTATAATTAATGAATTTAGTTTTAATATAAATTTTAAAACCCTAATGCTTTTTCTATAAATAGGAATAAGTATCATGGAGTTGGCACTCTTGCTTAATTCCTCTCAAGATTTGAGAAGCTGCTTTATAGATACCGTTAGAGGTTGGACATATGGACAACTCATGGTTGACACATTAAAAAGCTTTCAAAGGATTTTGATTGGGTTGTGTAAATGTGTGTAAGTTTTAATTGATTAACCTCGATAATCCACAAGTGCACAGGTCGTTTGCAAAGTACCTAAGGTGTCGATTCCATGAGGAGAGATAATCTAATCATAAAATCTAAGGCCAAAATAAATTGCAAAAATTCAAAATGTAACAAAACGAAAGCAAGAATTCAATTCAATCAATTAACTCAATTCAATAATCAATCACAAAAATATTAACAATTTAGCAGTTGCAACACACACTCAAGACTCAACCTAAGGAATTACTAAATGAGAGAAAGGGAATTTTACTTGTTTTTAACTCTAACCTAGTCGATTATGAATTACTGGATTATTGGTTCTATATGATCATACGGTTGATTACTCTCTCTCGAGTTATAACCATTAACCCTAATTTATAATCCCTAATCAAATTATGAGAGTTACAATTTCTTAATTAACAACCTATCCAAAACCTTAATTAGATCTGAAGTTGTCTAATAAACTATTGGAAACCTATGCAAGATCTCTCTTTGCATAATTTATCGATTTGATTTAATTTTTGTTCTATTAAAATGCTTAACTTTCGTTAGCCCAATTTAATTATTTTTCACTCGATTCACCCTCTCAATTTATCACCAAATTATGTAATCATAGAAATTAAATCATAATAAATCCAGTAACACATAAACAATCAAATTTCATTAAATCAAAGATAAAACCTCGAAGGTGAGTTTAGAATATCATCAACATCCAAAAATCCTATCATCAACTATTATTCCTATTCTATACAATGATAAATTGAAAATAATATGAAATACAAAGTTGAACGGATGACGGGAGGTAGCAACATCGAGAAACTCTCGATCCGAGAAGTACGTCGAGTCGGCTTCTTCTCCTTTTCTCTCTTCCTTCTTCTCTTTATCTATTGCTTGATAAGTGGCTGATGCAAAAACTCCCTCCTCTTCTTTTTCTTATTTTTTAAATACCTTTTGTGTTCTGAGCAGCCGTAGGGTTTTCTTAGTGTCCAAAAGGTTCCAAAAATCTTTCGAAACATGACGTTTTGGAGTGTCTACGTATCTGCCCGACACAAGTCATGGCCACATCTGAGCCTTCTGTCATGATCGTGGCAAGTGTGGGCTAACTCCATTACTTCTGTCACGATAGTGGCCTGTTGTGCCATGATCGTGGGTCGTTGTTTCAGCCTTAGTGTCTCTGAAACTTTTCCGTTCTTCAATGTTGACCCTAAAATACTTACAAACACATTAAGGTATCTTAAAAACAAAATAATTAAGCTCAAAGGCTTGTACTAACCTATAAAACACTTAAAACATAAATAATTAACACACTAATATAATTATAACCTAAACATATACTAACCGATTGAATTAAAAATTAAATACATATCAAACTAAGCACTAAAACACGATGCAATTCACACTTATCAGATTTCAACAGGAAAAACAAATCAGGTACGATTTGATATTTTATGATTTGTGTTTTATTATTCAAGTTATTCAATTATTGGGATATGATAAAAAATCATAAATTTTTTTGTTTTTTTTCATTATGAGTCGATCACGATTGGTTTCAACAGATTTTCCATGACAGAGTACCGACCAACCACATAGTAGCAACATTTTTTAAAAGCCAGAGGTTAAGGTGGTAGTTAGTGCCCATTGTCCTGTGTAAAATTGTAGAGAGCCTTATGTAATTTTAAATATGAAAACAAGTCCACATTCCTCATTCCACATTTAAGAAGAACTAGATCCTTTTGCTTTATGAGTAATTGGCCTCTTTATATTGTTCTAAAGTGTTAAAGTTCGTTCATTTATTATGGTGGAGCCACATAAAAAATAAGTTTAGAATTACCTCAGTGATGGGTAAGTTTTTCATTTTTTCTTAACTTTTTCACACGCCCTCCTAGCCCCTTTTTTTCACCCTGCCAATTGTCTCTTTTTCCCGAGTCATTTAATATTTGCTTACCCCTTTTGGCTAATTAAATTAGACATGAGTTTTTCTATCTATATACTATTTAGGTTGTTTACCATTTTAAGAAAGAATCAATGTCACCATCTCTCTTAATGCTTCCAACCAACCAGTGTTCACTTGCCTTTCTTCTATTACAAAGTCCTAATAACCCTCTTGAATTCTACAAAATTGTTATTAGAAAATCGGGATCAGATCTGATTCCAGCCATAGTAGAATAATTACAATTTTTTTGTATTTTGATTTCCCAAAAGCCAATATCACTTTAATCCGATAAAATATTTAACATATAAATCATAATAAAGCATGAATCCTAACCACCATAGCCACACAAGTGTCCAACCTCTACCGGTATCTATAAAACAGTTTAAGAAAACTCTGTAACTATTATAGAGAGGGTTAAGTAGGAAGTGCTAGGTCTATTAGAACTTAAGTCTATTTATAATAGGTTCTGGAAATTCTAGTAATTTAGTTAAAATTAAAATTAAAATTTAGTTAAACTATAATTATAATTACATATAATTCTAATTACAAACTAATTATGCCTAAATAAGATCCAACATCTCATACTGATCCTTATTTATTAAATATCTTATATTTAATTATAAAATTTCCTAAACTTTACAATCAAGTTCAACTTAATTAATATAACTTTTCTTTCTACAACTCATTCTTGATGTGCGACCCATTAGGCTTCCAAATATATTAGCAATGATTGTAAATTATAATTATAATTCATAATTATAATTAATAAATTAAAACTCTTTTTAATTTATCTTTAGTTCTGCAGTTAATCAATTTATATTCATAGATCAAGATTGGCATCTAGCAATGCATCATGACAACCCAAATATTTAGGAATGTTAAAATGGTTTTGACTAATCTTTTCATGCATGCTTTTTATTTTGTATAATTAAATCCTTTCATTATATAATATTTTGATTAGATAGAGCATGGAATTAATGTCTATTCTTTTTTAGTCCAGTCATATTAGTTCTCTACCATTAGCTATTAATTCAATTAATGAAATTTGTAAACTATTTATAAAGTGTCATTCCATCTCGACCAAAGATTTCTCGAATCAATACTAATAAAAAACAACGAAACATTCTTGTTAATTATTATAGGTAATGAATCCTATCTTAATCACATAATGTAACACCCCAATACCCTATGGTACACACCGGGACGCCCGTAGGTCATTCCGATACATATCCTAAGATAAGGGAGTGCGATCACTACTGAACTCCACATGGCATCACATACATGTAAATAAATTAAAACTATAACTGTAAATCACAAGATTTTTA
>JANQBM010035276.1:459-10669 GCA_025594535.1 Erythroxylum domingense | reverse complement strand
GCCACCTTCGCGGGGTATCGGATCCGGGTATCACTGTCGATATCGGGTTCGGGTCCGGCGGAGTTGGGGTGTTACATAAAGTCCCATGTCCCAAACTATTGCACACGCCACTTCCTTTTATTTCTGCCGCCGCAGCTCTCCTCTCACTATTCCTTTGATGGGATAAATTAACACACCTCTTGCTAGCTACTGTTCATCTCACTTCAAGACCTACCGCCCTCTCTTTGTCTCATGGAAAACGTCTGCGTTTAACGCAGATGCTACCTATATTATAAGTAGATGACCTACGTTTTATTTTGGTTCTTGCACTGCTATTTTACTCTTGGCTTTTACGTCATTTTATTCATGCTTCTACTCCTCTCTTCCACGTCGTTTTGCTTACATGAAACTTATGCTGCTTGCATTTAATTCATCTTATCATTTAGCTCATAGACTGTTGAATACTTCATCTTTAATCTTCTTTGTATTTTCAACATATGTCCTATTTTTCTTAGTATTAATTACTTGCTCCAATATTTATTATTACTGCTCCTTAAAGACAAGTAGAAATTAATTTTTATAAAATATCCAAAATATATAACTTTCGACCAACTTTAATTTCTTTGTTTCGAAATTGTCCCTAAAATCATAAATGAATTGAAGTAAGTATTTAAGCCATTTTATGTCATTAATCACTAAATGTAAAGGATTGAATATATCAAGTTACTACACATATCATGACTACTTTTCATTAGTGTATATAAGCAAACACAATATGTGGCACTATCACTCAAAGATAACTATAGTTGCAAAACGAATCTTCCTCACGGTTTCATTCATTTTTCTCAAGTGTTTGATGGTTAGTGTTTTGCTCAAACATCATATAGGAAAATACACTACTATAGTCTTGCTAATACATTATTTCTCCTCTACAATGATTGCATGCATAAATAGATAAAAAGGACTTATTATAGGTTGTAATGTGGTAAGGGTTAAGGTGGGTAAAGAGGGTAAAGAGTTTAACACAATCATTTGTAAAGTAAAAAGCGAGTAAAAGGGATAACAAAACATAATTCTGAGATACACAAGTGTAAATATGCTACTACCCTGCACTTATTGATGCTACTCAAATGTTCTTCTTTTTTCTTTTCTTTTCTTTTTCTTTTCAACATTTTTTCTTTTTCTCAATTTTCTTTTTCTTAATACATGGAAGAAACTATGAATAAAGTAGCAACTAAATACAATGTGATTTATAAGCATAAGTATCTTCAACTCATCTCAGAAAAAAATTTCACAACAATCCCTACTAATTCGTTGCTTAATACTCTACTAAGCTTGTGAATGGGTAAGTTAATAGGCTTTTGGGTTTTAAATTTTTGGTGTTTTCAAGAAACAAAATGGATAAGGCTCAAGGGGGTAACAAGGGATAATAAAAGGGTAGGTCATTTAAGCCAAGGTTTAACACAAAAAAGGCTTTAATCATATTTATTAAGCATGCATCCAGTAGACTCAAATCGATTCAGAGCAAGTTCTGAAGGTAATAACCTTTGAAAGCATCATACAACAAAGAAATAGAATGACTATAGATGGAGTCATATTGGCTCAATCCTCACACTGGCTCAAATGAAAATTGATTATGCATCTCTACACTACCTCATTACTCAAGTGTCAATTTATGAGTAAGCATATGTAACCAACTTCTTTTCATCACTTAACATAGTTCACTTTCCACTCAAGTAACCTACTCCAAGTTCAAGCATGCATTCAATATCATTCCAACTAACATGACAGAATATCATGGCAAAACAAATTAAGGTGATTCAAGTGCAATTCCATTGCTTAACATAAAACAAGATGATATGCCTAAACATGCATCCTAATTAACAAAATGTAAATAATGACTAAAACAATGCAATTGACAAAGCAAGTGCCACCTCCCCACACATAAAGAACACGTTGTCCTCAATGTGACAAGGCAACCACAAAATAAAGAAAAAATGACATCAAACTAAATAAAAGACATAAAACCAAACAAAAGAAATGAAACCAAACAAAAGACATGAAACTAAATAGAAGAAATCAGACCAAACAAAAGACATGAAACTAAATAAAAGACGAGATAACTAACAAAGTAATTGACACAATTGAAAAGTTTAGAGTAAGAAGGGCTTATGGAGATTATGGTGGTGACGGTTTTGGGAAAGAGTCTTTAAAATTATTCCTCTAAAAGAATTTAAGGAATTTCTTCTCCATATATGGTTGCTCCTTGTGGACTTGTCTCATCTGGGAGTCGAATTCTTTAATTTCCAATGTCATTTGCTGAAGATTAGAGGCCATTTGGTCAAGGCGCTGCTAAAATCTGTCGACCTCTATTGGTACAGTTCGTTCCTCTTCCACTGCTTCTTCTTATGGCTTCGGGACTGCTTAGAATGTGGATGGTCAGGAAGTGGTTGCATCTTTTCCCTTCCCGTTCTTAACTGCAGTGTGCGTATGAGGATTTCAAAGTTTTATAAAATGGGGCTCCAAAATTTTAAAGCGCCTCAAATAAGATATGTCAAATATATCATATTAAGTTGTATGTACACTGTCCAAATCAAGGTTGTAAAACAAAGTCAAAGCAATAATAATGTAAGACATGCCAAAATAGGAGCTCTTTTTATTAACACAACTGACAATAGATCAAAAAATTTGGTAAGGAGTATTGATTTTGATTTTTCGATCCATGCACCAAAGGAAGAAAAGTTCTTAGCTAAGCATTTATTACTTTTAGTTTTATTGAAAACCATTTAGCACATAAATTTATGAAAAAGTAAATGCTCGGTGCTACGAATTAAAGTGTTTGGTTCATTTCTAGAGTTAAAATTAGCTTCACCTGTTAGAATTTTCTAGTAATTATCCACATCAAAGTCATCGTGATCATCTAAAATTTTTGTGTTTGATAAATCGAAAAGTGCACAAATGACATTATAATGAAGTTTATAAACATCGCCAACTATCCTAAGTTAGAATACATCCATTTTAGGATTATAGTGCACAGTACTAAAAAATTCAATAGTCATCATAGGATAAATTGGCACATCACAATAAATAAACCTACCCTAACCAATGTTCGTAGCCAATTGTTGAACCTTACACCTCACTCCTATAATTTCTAATAGTTCAAAGCCAAAATATTTTGGAGTAATTAATTTTGTATCTCTAATGTCCCAAAAATGCATACGTTCATCTTTTGAATAAATGGAGAATGGGGTACAAAAAGTGGTTGTCATATCGGGTTTACCTTTGCGGGAGATTTGAAGGTCCAATTCTTTGGTTGGTTTCCAAAATGCCTTATTCTTCAGAGCCATTGCAAAATAAAGCAAGAGTTTAGTGTAAGAAGAAGGAATTGAGAGAGTGGGAGAGTCGTTTCGTGGGTTTAAAGAGAGACGTTGTGAAAACTTGAAGAATGAATGGAAGAGAAAGAAAAGAGGGAAACTTAAATTTTCCTTAGATGGCCTTCGCACGATCACGGGGATCCCCATCATTCCCATGATCATGGGTTTTCCCTCCAGAAACTTTTTTGAGAGATTTCCCATGGTCATAGGAATCACCCTTATTCCCACGATCATGGGTTAACTCTTCAAAAACTTTCTGGAGAGTCTTCCCACAGTCGTGGGAAACTTACCAATTCCAATAATCCTGGGTTGGTAAAATTTTTTCACTTCTAAACCTTCTTCCAAGCCTAGCATGCATTCTCAACAGTTCCGCAACCTACAAAGACATCAAAATAATCTTACCAATAAGAAATTTGAAGAGAAAACAAGTTAAAATTCAAACCAAATTCAAATGATCATCAAGTAAACTCAAATCAAAAATAGTCGTAACTAAATGATTCAAACAAATAAAAAGATAAAGATAAATGAAAGAAAAATAAACATGCTAAGTTAAAGTCATTAGCTTGATCATTCCTCATACGTTCATCAAAGAGTGGAAGAAAGGAAAGAGAACTTCCCTTTTTTATGAATATGTCCCTCCATAGTATGTCTTACAATGATGTCCATTGACCTTGAATACTTCACCCTTATCATTTCTAACTCCAAAGCTTTATGGGGAAATACTTGACGAATCTTGAAGGATCCACTCCATCTTGACTTGAGCTTTCTGGGAAATAACCGAAGTTTTTAATTGAACAGAATTACCAAGTCTCCATTCTTATACTCCTTTTTGATGTGGCCATCATACCTCTTCTTAGCCCTTTTTTTGTATAACTTGGAATTTTCATAAGAATCATATCTTAACTCTTCCAACTCATCAAGGTGTCAAAATCTCTTTTCTCCTGCTAACTTCAAATCCATGTTCAATTTCCTGATTGCCCAATAGGCTTTATGCTCCAACTCCAATGGTAAATGACAAGCCTTATCATACAAAAGTCTATATGGTGTTATACCTATGGGAGTTTTGAAAGATTGTCCTATAAGCCCACAATGTGTCATCCAACTTCAAAGCCCAATCTTTCCTTGAAGTACTCATTGTGTTCTCCAAAAATTTTTCAGTTTTCTATTCACCACCTCCACTTAGCCACTGGTTTAGGGGTGGTAAGGGGTAGCCACTCCATGATGAACATTATATCTTCTCAAAAGGGCCTCAAATGGTTTTTTGCAAAAATGACTCCCCCCATCACTTATAATCACTCTAGGCACCCCAAATCTAGTGAAAATATTTTTAATGAACTTTTATACCATCTTACCGTCATTAGTTAGAGTAGCTACTACCTCAACCCATCTGGACACATAATCAACCCCAACTAATATATAAATGTTACCTGATAAGGATGGGAATGGTCCTATGAAGTCTAAGCCCCACACATTGAATATCTCTATTACCTCCATTATATTTAAAAGTGGCATCTCATCCCTCTTTGATATGTTGCCCATTCTTTGACATCCTTAAATAAGGTTGGCCAATAGAATCCACACTCCAAGATTTGAACAGTTGTATTGTTAACTCTATAATGCCTTACATAAAGGGAGCTATGATATTAAGTTAAGATTTTGGGCATTTCATCTTCAGGGACACACCTGCAAATCACACTGTTAGTACATATTTTATAAAGTACAGGTTCATCCTAAATATAACGAGAACAATAAAGTAAAAACTACTTCCTTTTTTGATATAAAAGATCGAAAGGAAGAATACCACCAGAGAGGTAGTTTTCAATATTTGCAAACCAAGGACGAAAAGGGTTATATACCATCATGATGGCCTCATTAGGGGAGCTCTCCTCAATTTTTTCTTCTTCTTATGATGTCCCCATTCAAGTCGTGAAAGGTGATCCACTACGACATTTTCTGCTCCCTTCTTATCTTTATTCTTAATGTTGAACTCTTAGAATAGAAGCACCCATTGGATGAGCCTAGCCTTGGCATCCTTCTTAGCAAAGAGGTAATGTAATACTGCATGATTTGTAAAAACAATAACTTATGAGCCTAAAAGATAAGAACGAAAATTTTCACAAGTAAATACAACTGCAAGCAATTCCTTCTCATTAGTTATGTAATTCAGTTGTGCTCCTGTCAATGTCTTTCTTGCGTAATAGATAGCATGCAACCTCTTCTCCTTCTGCTGGCTAAGTACACAACCAACAGCATGGTCACTTGCATCACACATAATCTCAAAGGGAAGAGATCAATCTGGCAAAATCAAAATTGGTGCTGTTATGGTTTCCTTCTTCAACCTGTTAAAAGAATCCAAACAATCATCATAAAAAACAAATGGCACATCTTTGACTAATAAATGAGTCAGGGGTTTAGCAATAAGGGAAAAATCCCTGACGAAGCGTCTGTAGAACCTTGTATGACCCAGGAAAGCTTAGATACCCTTTATGTTAGTGGGAGGTGGTAGTGTTTCAGTCACTTCTATCTTAGCACGATCCACGTCAATCCCCTTTCCTAAAATCTTATGGCCTAATGCAATTCCTTCTTGGAACATGAAATAACACTTCTCCCAGTTTAAGACTAGATGAGACTCCTCACATCTTTGAAGTACTTTATATAAATGAAGCAAACGATAATCAAAAGAATCTCCAAAGATAGAGAAGTCATCCATAAAGTTTTCATTCATATCCACAAGGTAGTGTATTGCATAAACCAAAAGGCATTCTTCGATAAGCAAAAGTCCTATACGCACAGGTGCAAATGGTCTTCTCTTAGTCTTTCGGGTATATAAATACTTGATTATACCCTAAATATCCATAAAAAAGTAATAAAAAGAATGACCAGCCACCCATTCAATCATTTATTCAATAAAAGGTAGAGGGAAATGATCTTTCTTAATGGCCCAATTTAGTTTTCTATAGTCAATACACACTCGCCACTCTGTGATGGTCTTAGTAGAAATCTTCTTAACTTTTTCATTTTCTATCATTGTCATGTCAACTTTCTTTGGCACACACTGTACTGGACTCACCTACTCACTATCTAAAATAGGGTAAATAATCCACGTATCCAAAAGATTCACTGCCTCCTTCTTCACAACTTCTTACATGTTTGGATATAACCTTTTCTGTCTATAGAAATTTGCCACCCCACTACTCTCATCCTCTTCATCTATGTGCACTTCATTATTTTTATTAACTTCCTCTTCAACCTCCTTCACACACTCATCTACATCAATTTTCATACACACATTTCCATCCATCTGTTTCTTCAAAGATTTTGACATATTAAACTCAACCTGCTCATAACTAATTCTCAACAAAAATTTCCCTTTATGTACATCAACTAATGCCCTACTAGTATTCATAAAGGGTATACCTAAAATTAGTGGACAATTTCAATCATTTTCAAAATCCAACACAAACAAATCAATAGGAATAATAAATTTATCCACTTTTACTAATACATCTTCTACAACTCCAAATGGTCTCTTTAAAGATTGGTTCACAAGTTGAATTAGCATAGATGTTAGATTGACCTCTCCTAATCCTAATTTCCTAAAAATAGACAAAGGCATTAAGTTAATACTTGTACCTAAATCAAATAAAAATTTAGAGAATTCAAAATCACCAATAACACATGGAATAGTAAAACTCTTTGGATCTTGTGGTTTTGAAGGCATTTGGCTTGATATGATTGAGCTATAATTTTTTGTCAAAGTTACAGTCTAATTGTCCTCCCAAGTGTGTTTGTGTGTAAGTGTGTAAGTGTGTCCTTAAGAAACTTCACATACTTAGGCATGCATTCCAAAGCTTCCACCAATAACAAGTTAATTTGTAGCTTCTTCAGTTTCTCCAAAAAACTTGGAAAACTGAGTGTCCACCTGATGATGTTTCACCCTCTGTGGATATGGAAGTTTACACTTATAAGGTGGTGGTGGTGGTACATAGGCCCTTCCTTCTTCTTTCTCTTCTTCTATCTCCTTGATCTTCTCTTTTTCTTAGTTATCCTTAGGCACACTTAGTTCCTCCATCTGCTTGCCACTTCGAAGTGTAATAGCCTTGAGTTGTTCCCTTGGGTTGACCTTAGTATTGCTCAGTAGACTACCTACACTTTTAGAAGACAAAGCATTAACAAGTTGACTTACCTGAACCTCCTACTTGTGGATGGATGAGGCATGATTCTTGACAATCTGGTTAAACTTTTCCTCCATTCTCTTCTGACTTTCCTCCTAGCTGGTAAATATCCTCTTCTATTTCTCTTCTTGAGTTGCCAGTTTAGACCTAAAAATCTCCTTAAACTTTTCCATTTTTCTCTCCATCAATCCAAGTTGATCTTGCTGAAATCCAGGTCCTTGAGATCTTGCTTGACCATCTGTATTATTAGTGCTCCAAGAAAAATTTGGATGGTTTTTCCACCCCAAATTATAAGTATTCAAGTACGGGGTATTATCTCTTTGTGGCTGGCCTAGGTAATTTACCTGTTCTGTACCATTGGCTCCTAACAAGAAACATTCAGATGAGCCATGGTTTGCCCACAGAGCTCACACTATACTTGCATCACTTTTATTGTAGATGATAATGCTCCTTGCATATTGTTCAATTGCTTTGTAAGGGTAGTGATCTTTGTCTGTAAAGCAGTAACAGATTCAATAGGGACCATACCTTTTTGCTCCTTTTCCCCTTGTCTATTCCTCTCACTTGACCACATGCAACTATTGTTCGTCAACTCCTCCAAAAGGTAACGAGCTGCTACAATAGTCTTTCTCATTAAATAATTTCCAACAACTACATCTATGGTTCCTCTCGTGCTCAAATTCACACTATTGTAAAACATCTACAATAGGAACTCCCTCGGAAGGTTGTGGTAGGGAAAGTTTCTCTATAATTCTTTAAATCTTTCCCAGGCTTCATAGAGAGATTCCCTTTCACTCTACTGAAAATTCGTGATCTCCTTTATGATCCTAATCATCTTGGTCAACGGAAAATATTTCAAGAGGAATGCTTGGACTAGCTGCTCCTAAGTAGTGATCTGCCCCGAACCAAGTGAATTGTACCACTCTTTCACCTGATCTTTTAAAGTGAAAGAAAATAATCTCAATTTTACTGCATCGTCAGACATTCCATTGAATCGAAAAGTGTCTCAAATCTTTAAAAAATTAGCAATATAGGCATTTGGATCTTCATTCGATAGCCCATAGAATTGCATACTATTCTGTAATATCTTGAGTAGTGTTTGCTTGATTTCAAAATTGTTAGCTTAAACCACTAGCCTTGCAACTCCTTGAGGACTGAATCTTGGCCTCATAAAGTACATCAATGTCCTCTCAGCTCCTCCTTGCTCTCCTTCTTCAGTCATATCTCTTTGTACACTATCTCGACACTTCACTCTTCTTAGCTCTCATTCATGTCTTGTGATATTAGGAAACTCGTTTTTACTAAATTTTATCGATTCGTGTACTCCTTGTGTTCATGCACTAACAAATATACAAGGAAAAGTATCAAAAACCCATAAATCAAAGTAATTTAAAATAAACAAGATGATAAGCAAACAATCCCTAGCAACAACGTCAAAAACTTGTTGATTGCAAAATAGTCTACTAGTTTTACGCTAAAAAATCCCAAGTATATGGGTCATGACTGTTGATTGAATTTGCAAAATAGTTTACGCTCAAAAATCGCAAGTATACAGGTCATGACTTTTAGTTAGAAAACAGATATCGAACCTACAGGGATTGATTCCTAGACAACACTTAATTCAAATTACACTTTGTTTAAGAAACGAAATTATTTAATGAAAATAAATTGAAAAATTAAATTAAAATTAAATAACTAACAATGAACAATTGACAATACCAAAATGCAGAAAATCGGAATTCAAGTTTTAAACAATTAGAGATCACTTTCTCCCTATCTTGTCTTCCTCCTAATTTATTAATTGAATTATGTCTCACCTAAGATGTCCAATTATATTAACTAGTAACTAGCCTCTCTCAAGGTGTAATTAATTTCCCCTAATCAAATTAAATGAAGTTCATTAAGCAATCTCTCAATCTGCCCAATCACTCCACCGATTTAACTAGTTATTAAGTTATCCTATGGGTGATCAATTGAATTAGCTGAGATCTCTCTTCTAATTAATCATTTAACGTGATGAATGTAAGTTTATAGGTTGCCAACTCTCATTGTACAATCCTACACAAATAACCAAACTCAATCTCTCAATTTATTGTAAGGTATATAAATGTAATCAATCAACAATCATCAAAGACAACTTTCATTCAATTCAATAAAATAAAAGTTTAACAAGATAGTTCAAAAGTAATCGCTAAAAACAAATTAGCCACTTATGGTCTCTATAACATAAAAAATATTCAAATATTCCATCTCATAATGACTAGAAGAGATAAAAATGACAGAAAATTGAATAAAAAAACTACTTCTATTCTTTGCCAAAATCTGGAAATTTTGATGTTGATCTACAATTTTCCCAATTGTGATGGAAGATCCTTGAATCTCCACCTTCCTCAAGACTCAAAACTTAGATTTTTCATTTAAGAAGGCTCTTCTCTCACATCCTCTTTCATCCATTGAGGTTAAATATCTTATATAGACCAGAAAACCTAAAGTTTAATTGAACCCCAAATAGTTTCTCGAATAAAATTTCCCACGATCATGGGAATTGACCTGAATCCCATGATCGTGGGATCTTACAATAGAAAGTTTCCTTTTCTCTTCTCCTCTTTGGTCTCTATCTCAATCTCCTAGTTGCTCAATCTTCATTCCTACATAAAAATAATCAATTCTTACCCTAAATTA
>JANQBM010035260.1:0-10671 GCA_025594535.1 Erythroxylum domingense | reverse complement strand
TTTCAATTTCAATTAACTCCATAAGCTTTCTAATTTAATCACAATATCTCCTTTTTATAACATCAATCTAAAAAAAATTCTACACCCAAAAACATTATAGTTAAAACCTAATCACAATCAAATTAATCAAAATTTTCCTCAACATAAACTAAACACATGCATTACTAGTATGAAGAGGATCGGGGTCCAACATTACATCTCTAATGCAATTATCAAATCTAGTGCTGTCAACTATTGATGTGTGCACACTCATTGGTCTATCAACTTTTGACACGTGTACATCAAATGTACACTTCCCAACTTTGCCTCTGTCCATGTTGATCTTGGGTTTGCCCAACAAACCAATGCTTCTAGTTAAAACCAACCCATTAATCTAAAAATCCTATTTTCATGGTTTGAACATATCTGTGTGGAGCAGGCTTGGGTTTGCCCAGTAACCCTAACTTTAAAAAGACTCTGGTTCTAGCCATGTTTGAGGAAGGCGTTAGTTTTAATATTCTAAGTGAGGGGTTTAACTAAGGTCTCATCTAACTTAGATGATCTTATATATATATTAACCATCCATCATGCAAGCCCACACATTCTCCTAACCATGCATTCTCTAATGCATATATGTAAACACATCATTTTGGTTATGACAACTGATGCATCCTAGCATGGAAACCTAATCTAGCATTTAAATCTAAGCCCAATCTAACATTTAGATTTACTATCTTCCCTTTACTAACTTGGCTAAAATTACTAATGTTTGTTATTTCGATTGGAATTAATATTAATATAATTGAAATGAATACCTCATTCCAAAAATTAATTTATAATTAATTTACCTTAAAATAATTATTTGATGTCTAAAATTAAACAACTTTAATTTTTCCATACATGTCAATTTTTCTAGTCTTACCAGAAAATCTATTCTCTGCTAAAATTAATTCAAAATTAATTTCTATAATTTCCCAAAATTTCTAGAACATCAAATCATCATTCCAAGCATCTCTAGTGCATTTCATGGTGATCAAAATAATTTAGGAATCACCCAAAAATTATCATGATCATCAAAACACCAATAAGACAGAAAAAAACAACAAATATGACTTCTAAATTTTTCTAGAAATCCAATTTCGAGCAAAATCATTTAGTCGTGCATAAAAAATCAAATTAACACATTTTTATCACATAAAAATATTTTTAAGGTTCTAGAACCGAAATATAAACATAACGAAACATCAAACAAAACAGGTCCTACAATTTCTGGAAAACTGTCAAGATTTGGAAAAATGTTTGATAAAAATATTAAAACATTTTTAATAATTCTAAAAAAATTGTAGAGGCATAAACACATCCCTAATATATTCACATAATTTTTTAGAATCAAATTCCAAAAAAGTCGTGTGTAAACTTATCAGTTTAGCCAATAGACATCATATGCCCAGTAGAAAGACATATTTCATGCATGTTCTTGCAAAGTAGAAATTAAATATTTTAATCACATTAAAATAATTTTCAATCATACTAAATCATTCACACACATCTTATGAACAGATTGGTGAAATAAAATCATGAAAATCATTTTCTATAATTAATTTAGAACAAAATATTACAGGACCCTAAAGTTGTCACATCCATGAAAGCAGTTTTCACATATCATGTATTCTACATCTAACAAGGCACAAGATGGCTCTAATACCACTCTTAGGTACTGATCATGCATCTTATGCCTAATATGTGTCAAATATATATAGTAGAAATAAAACAGAACCACAAAAATTAGATCTACTCATGCATATAGATATAGAAAAACAAAAACATGAAATATAAGATGTTTACTTACCTTTCTGACGATTTCCTTCGTTCTTTAAGCTCCTCCATGTTAGGTTGTCGTAAACCACAACGATTAACGCAGACTAATTCTAATGAAAGTCCACACAAAGTTAGAAGGATGAAACCTCACTCAGAGATGGCTAGAATTCTTTCTTTGTGCTACCAAATACAAGAACTCTTGAGAGAGTTAGAGAGAAAAATTGTGTGTAAAGAAAAAAAACTTGTCTTTTTCTTTTTGTGTCTTACACAAGATATAAGAAAATCATTTACACCATTTGGCCTTCTATAACCCCCATCACTAATGGAAAGTTATGGGAAGTTAATAGTCATGAATAACATGCATTAATGGAAGTTATGGGAAGTTAATGTCTATGAATAACATGTATTAATGGAAGTTGTGGAAAGTTAACGACCATCATGCATTAATGGAAGCCAACAACATTATTTCTAATCTAGTCCATGCAATGTTTTCTACCATAATCACATCACAATATAATCACAAAACACTCTCTCATATTTTGAATCACCATTCAAGACCATTTTCCTCATCCTTCAGATCTCCTATGTGTGTGACCTATTAGGTTCCTGGTTATATTGGCCACTTGAATTGACACTTAATTCAAGTAAATCAAAAGCAGTATTTTACAACATGTTATAACCTTCAATTGACCAAAAAGTTAGGGGTTTGACTGCGAACCCTTCTATATATAATTTTGCCATGCAATTTGTCCTTTCACCATCTATACCCCACTTAGTTTAGAGTGTGGTCAAAGTGTCAACTCCTACTAGACTGACTATGTCACATATAGTCCAAGTGATGTTATATCTTATCCTGTGAATCTTATTACTCTGTGTATCATTAAAGACTCTCTTTATGACACATATTTGCTTTATCCAGACACTCTTAAGTGATGAACCCGACAAGAGGTAGAGTGATGAATCCTTTATTGGCTACTCAATTACCTTCGAATACCTTAAGCTGTACCTAATCACCACCCTATGAGTAACCCCTAAAAGGCGCAGATGAATGGAGTCAAAACGTAGGATCAATATTTGGGATATCCTTGAGCACCTCAAGTCAATGGATACTTACACCATTGTTATGATGAGACTATCATTGACACTGGAATAGAATATCCATATGATTATCTCATAGTAGGTCAATCTAATGTACTTACGACCATTAGTAAGCATCCACATGTTAACTCTAAACAACTCATGTCTACGGCTTATAAGGTCTACTGTTTGATCTAATCAAGAAGTTTAACATGCGCTAGTCTATCCAGATTAATGATATCTTATCTCATTAATCCTATGACTAGGGAAAGTTTAGATACTAATATAATTACATATGATAGGAATCTCATTATCATGATCTCATTATGATATCCTCCATGCTATGTTTTCTATCAAGGACTTTATTAAATCAACTTAACATCAACATCAAATCAATAAATGTATTGGGCTCATTACACATTTTGTCTCATACCTATTGTGGATACCAGGTTCATTAATCACTGAGCCTGTGGCTTTTTATATGCATATTTAGACTGACCATTTTTGTCACAACACCTTTTCTAATCATACATAACATATAATGAAATGCATGAATTTATATATATCACACTTTTATTATCTTTCATTCATTTCAATCACAATTCAATAACTAAATTCAAGCGTAAACAAATCAGTCCTAGTGAGAATCATCCAGCTTGACTCATAGTATGCTCCACATTATGATATTGCCTAGATGATCTGACAATGTCTGGATTTTGGCATTTGACTTGTGCTTCTAAAATCATTCAATACACATAAAATTTACATTACAAAGTTGACTTTTCCTTGGTATGTTTCCTTAATCATAATTCATGATCTTTTGAACATTGTCACTTAGATATGTCTTATTTGCACATAGGTTTACACCTCAATTAATTTGTTTCATCAAAATTCATCAATCAATCATCAAACAAGTTCAATTCAAACCTTATTCAAGCCTAAATGTATTATAAGAAAGTACCTTATCATTAGTTGTTTTAAACATCACTTAAAAGAGAAGTATTTATGTTTGGGTCTTGCCCATGATCATAGTGGACCTTCCCACAGTCGTGATAGAAGCTAGTGCAACAGGCACGATCATGGGGACCATGCCATGATTGTCAAAACCTAAATAATCAGGCCACGATCGTGCACTAAAGGCAATAGTTGTGCCCTTCCTTTCTTCCTTCATTTCTCCACGTATTCTCACACATTCAAACATCATTAACACTCCAGATTTTCTAGAATTTATGATCGTTTATGCAAACTCATATAGATTTGAATTATACCCCAATTCTATCTCAAATTTATTCAATTGATAAATCATGATGTATTATGCATCACAAATTAAACCAGAAACTATCTTACATTGTCGTACATATAGTCTTAGTTCTTTCTCAATTCAAAAACACTATACTTACATCTTCCTTTAACATACATTCACCTTCATTATAATTCAAATTCCAATCCAATTCATCCATATGATAACGAATAACCACAGCTTTCAGTCACCAAGAACAAGCATAAAATCTCCTAAGTTCATTTAACAAATTTATAGAACACTTCATCATCAACATCATAAACATTTCATTCCAATTTAGGCATCATTCTCATACTAGTAAACATGCCATAAAGATCAGATTTCTAATTACTTGTTAGGCTTCAAATTTAGCTCAAAAATTTAGATTATACTAGGCCTCAATTCATACATGATTCATCACAAACTTAAGGTGATAATGAACAAGTTTTAGCAGTAAAATGAAAGTAACAATAGGTTGGTTCTTGGCAGATTAAAATCTACTTTTACTTAGCAATTTGAGCTAGGGTTTAACCACAATTCAAAAAGATGGATGCAATTTCATTAGAAAAGGTGAAGAACAAAGGAGAAGAGTGAAGAACTAACCTTGTTCTAACTTTCTTCACTAGGTGCTAGGTGTCTTAATTTGGCCAAGGCATTTGTCTTAAGAAATGTATACCATGTATCAACCTAATATGCTGCCATTTTTCCACACATTAAGTTGACATATGTCACCAATTAATTAGTCTACATGTCTCCCAATTATTGATCCATTTGTCACTCATTTAACTAGGCCAAATGTCACTCAATAGTAGGCTTAGTAACCTTAATTTTTCATATATCAATTTATCCTACCACTTAGGATTTTTCCTAGTCCAAATGTACATATTAATTTATCAATCTCCCAATTAATCACAATTAATTCCAAATTACTAATTAGAATCCAATCAAATCAAAACTCAAGACATAACAACTCACAATTCACATCATGTTCATTTTTAAATCTTTCATACCCTAGAATAAGTCAATTGAGTGCATATGCTATCTTTGTAATATGTACAACTTATAATTCATTTGTGTATGTTAATGATATGCATGTAAATGAAATGCTCTCAATGCTTTTACTCATTCATAATAATCAAGGTTCTAACCCTAAACACATTATGGAAACTGGATATTACAATAAGAATGTAATGAAATGCATCATTTCACAAATAAACTTTATTCACTTTCATTCATAATGCACAATCATTTTCACATATCCATCAGATCTAAGTCTGACATTCAACTTTTCGTTGAGTATACACTTTCCATATTCACATTCAATCAGGATACACTCCTAATAAAATCCTAAATATCAAACTCCTTAGACCAATCAATGTTCGGAATTATCAGAATCATAGCAATAACAGTTTAATAACTGAAATTGAAAGATAAACAAATCAAACATAGTGAGAAAACATCTAGGTTAAGTCACAGTATGCTCCAGATTAGATATTTTCTTGACGATTTGGCAACGTCTGGATGTTGTTGTTCAACTTGTACTTTTTTAGTCATGCAATAAACACACTTTTTACTTATTACTAAGTTGATTAATCAAATACATATCCAATCATGCACATATATACATATGTTATGTTCAATGCATGCTCAATCGACCTTCTGGGTATATATCCTTATACAAAAATCTCGACCATTCAAACATTATAGCTCGTATACAACTAGTTTGCAATTAGGTTTATATCATAACTAAGCTTGGTTTACTCCAAATTCATTAATCATGCATTCGCCAAAATTTTCTAGCAATTATCCAATTCTCATTCATCCATACCTAATACAAAATACTCAAGTCCTTAAGATCATATTTGCATCCATAAGAACAAATTTATTCTTTTGACAACCCATAATGTCCAAATTTGGATACATAGATATCAAAACAGTCCATTCTTTATGTTACAACATCAATTAACAACCTAAACTTATCAAGCTCCTAATCAATTAATCAAGTAACTATCTAGGTTCATTCCAAACCTTAATTAAGTCCAAATACACCAATTTAGAGTGACTTTTCCTCAACTAGTTCAACAAGTACATGAAACTTAAATTATTATTCCTGAACTAGGCCTACAATCATGAAAAACCTTTCCATAATCATGGCAGAAGCTAGTGCAACAGGCCATAATTGTGGGATGAGTGCTATGATTGTGCACTATCATTCTTCTCAACTCTCCACAAATTTCATACACTTAAAAGCATCATAAACACTTGAAATTTTTAGAATTCATGTCCTATAAAGCTACTTCATTTCATACTAGTCTAGGTTCCATATTGGTTACATTAAATCTTACAAAAATCTACTCGTTTGTTTTATTACCATTCACTTTATACCATCATATATGTAGTCTTAATTTTTCCATATTTGAAAATGTCTTAATAGAACCTATCTTTGGCATGAATTCATCATCAACATCATAACACTTCATTCCAATTCAATCATCATTCTCCTTCTATTCAACAGGCCATAAAGATCAAATTTCTACTTACTTATCAAGCTTCCAATTTTAACTCAAAACATTAAGGTAACCTATCCCTCCAATCGAGCAAGATCAGCACAATTTCAAGGTGAAAATGAACGGGTTTTTGATAGCAAGATGAAGGTAACATTAAACTAGTTTCTAGGCTATTTTGTGAAGGATCAAAGTCTAGCTTTGGTGTAATAATTTTAACTAGGGTTAAACCAGAATTTTAAGAAAAGATGCAAACAATTTCAGTGATGAAATAAGAAGAAGACAACATAAACCATCCTTATTGTAACTTTCTTCATTAAATGCTAGGTGTCTTCATTTGACCAAGGTATTTTTCATTTGGCATGAAAGCCATTTGTCTCATAATTAAGCTGCCATATGTCTCCTAATTATTGACCCATTTTTCAGTCAATAAGTGATCCATTTGTCAATTAATTACTAGTCCATTTGTCACTTATTTATCTATGCCAAATGTCACTCAATTTATAGGCTTAGGCACCCTAATTTTTCATGTATCAATTTTTCTTGATCCTTGGCATTTTTCATAGTCCAAATGTACATATTAATTCATCAATCTCCCAATTAATAATAATTAATTCCAAATTACTAATTTGAATCCAATCAGACCAAAATTTAAGACATAGCAGGCCATAATTCATGTCATGTTCATTTTACATCTTTCATACCCTGAAATTTGTCAATTGAGTGCATATACTATTTTTGAAATGTGTACCAAATTCATAATTCATATGTGTATGCTAATGATATCCATGTGAATGAAATTCTCTCAATGTTATTACTCATATGCAATGGTCTAGGGCTCTAACCCTTGGTCTGTTTTGGAAACTGAATGTTACAATAGATTTGAATCCATATAGGAATATTTTTCTTATCTAATCTCTTTAATTTTAATCTAGGTCTCCATAATATTTTGTTGTGTACATGCTAAGGTCCAGCTTGAACTACTTTCCTGGCTTCTTCATAACTTGAAAATTTGAAAAGGAAAACATCCTCATTATTCATAAGAACATCTTGTAGTCCATATTGCTTCTATTTATTCATCACCCGTTGCTTCATTAATGGAAAGGATATCCTTTTGTCTAAGAAAAGACCAATAATAGTTGACTTCTATCTATCAGATCCAGCTTTAAGGAGTTTCAGAGGTGGAGAGACAATCATATTGTCAAAAGTTTCATTGAGAGGGTAAAAATTCAATTTCAATTCTGTTCTAGAATCACCTACCATATGTACCCAAGTTTTTCTAATAGGCTGAGGAAGAGTATCAAAAGTTTGAGTAGTGCAATAGGAAGTAATAAAAGGCTCCTTAGAAGAGGATTTTTCAGATTATAGACTATAAAGGTTTAAATTTAAAGGCAAGAAAGTTTCTACATCCATAGGAAACAACCTAAAGACTGATGGATAAAAGGGAAAATTGTTAGAGAAAATTTTATTAGGATGTTGGAGATTGGTAGAGACAAAGAGTAGGAAGGTTAAGGTTCGAGGAAATGGTGACATTGGGGAAAGGTGGAAGAATGAAGTAGATCAAAAGTTTATAGCAATAGTTGTAGTCAAAGAGCATAAGTAAAGAAGGGAAACAAACAAACAAAAGACACAACAAGGGTGAGTCTAAAGCAAGAAGAACGTAGTAAACTAAATGAAAGTGAAAGGTACAGTAAAGGAGTATCCATTGTAGCAAAGCAAGTAAATGAATAATAGCTTTCGAGGGGAAGCAGAAGCTGCAAAGGATCTATGTTAACCTTTAGCATAATAAAATTTTAATTTTACAAATATTCAATTAACCTCTTTTTTAGATGCCATTGGAAGCTAACGATTTTTTTAATTAACTTGTTTCCAAATTAAGAAAAATAAAAAATTTATTCCCACAATTTTAAACTTTCATCATATTAAGTTCTAAAACTTAATTTCACAATTGAGTTTTAAATTTCCTTAAAAATTGGAATTAAAATACAATTCCAAGTTTAATTTTTTATTAGCTTGATTCATTGAACGTGATTGAAAAATCTCATTTATCTCCCAAATGTATTATTTTGAGAAATCTTAGGACTTAACTATAATGTTGCCGAAGCAAAGGATATTAAATATCTAAAATTCAAGTATAAAATTTTAGAAATTTTTATTCAATTTTATTATTATCCTTATCATTATTTACAAACATACAATATTTTGTTTTAAGTTTATATTAAAATAATCATATTAAATTATTTATCAAATAAAAATATATGCAAAATTATATGTCAAACATGCCTAAGTATAAATTCATATATATTTTTATCTTAATGAATAATTATATTCATTCTCCTTAGAATTATATATATAAAGAGGGTTAAATTCATTAGAGCCCTTATAGTTTGACATATTATCAATGTGCCATGTGACTTCTAAAAAGTATCTACAATCTTCTACACTGACGCCTTTTATTAAAAACCCTAATTTTGAACTTTAGACAACACTATGTAGTGCCATTTCTAATGCCACATTTAGTGTCATATTAAAATAATATTGTCATTTTCTAATTTGTAGTTATGGTTTTTAATGGAAGTTAATAGCAAGGGGATGGGTTCTATAAAATTATAATTGTAAAAGAATTATTGATATTTATTAAAAATAAAAAACATTATATATCAAATCACAAAAGGGTGTATTGAATTTAAACCATATATATACACACTACACATTTAGCTTAGAAATTGTGTTAGAGAATTTATGATTAACTATCTCATTTTTTGTGTTCTAGTATATGAAAGAAATAATTATATTGTAAATTTATAAAATTTTAGTTTGGGTCCTTTACTCATAAATCTGTATTTTTATTGATATGCTTTTAATACCTAATATTTGACATTATCCACATATTAAGGATAATTATTTTTCAAAATTTCCAAATTTGAAATTTCTTATGATATTGAATAAGTTAAAAATTAAATATTAGGCACAAAAATAAACCTGTTATAATTATAATTACAAATCTTATTGAAATATGATATTACTTTTTGTATTCATTTGATATATATAATATAAATAATTATTAAAAATAATTTAATTTTATAGATACATTTTTAAAAAATCATTTTACTCATAACAATAAGTTTAACTAAAAAATCGTGAAAACTTGTACTTAAATTTTAAAATTATACTTCTGTACAATTAAGTCTTCAAATCGTTAGAAAATATTATAATTGGGTCTTAGATGTAAATTTTTATCAGCCATCCTACTGAATACTAAAAAAATAACATTTTGAACTAAAAATTTGATGCTTTAGCATTATTTGTTTAATTATTAAAATGTAAAAATGAGAAAAGTTGAAAGCATTGAAAATACACTCGAGCCTCAATAGCTAAGCAGCAACAGGGGGCCCTTTCCAGTAATTGCACTGACAATCATGCGCTAGGTTCCGTGGTGCACGTTAGAAGCCTCATTTAATTATTATCGTTGATAGGGATGGCAGTGGGTTTTCAACCCGATTAATATTTGCATTACCCGACCCAAAACAAGGACATGGAGGCTAAAAAATGGATTTTAAATGGTTTCTAAATGGATTCCGAAAAATGGATGTGGATATGGATTTGAATATGTGTCTAGTGATAACTCGAACCGATAGATATCCATATCCTACCCATTTTTTATTAACTCTATTTTATCTTTTTTAAATATTTATGGTTACATATAATAAAATATTAATATTTTCTGAGAAGAAACATCTTTAAAATCTTCACTTTACTCCTTAGTCCTCACCTTTTTCATAATATTTTATTTTCTTATAAGATGATAATAATGTAAATGATATGGACATGGACTTTTGAATGTTGTGCAGTAAGGCAATTTGAAGCTTTGGATATTTCAATCTTTATTCCAGTTCTTGATTGTGAAAAATATATATTGTCTTTGCACTAAACATTTTGATTTTTATTATTCCAATTTTATGGTTTTTTAAGACATACAAATCAAAATCTTGACTTATTATTATTAAACTAATT
>JANQBM010035240.1:0-10672 GCA_025594535.1 Erythroxylum domingense | reverse complement strand
TCATATAAGAAATTCATAACAAAATAACAAAACCCACGGTATTCTTCAATCCAACAATTTCAAATTTTCAACTTCAACAATTCCATTCCAAAATCAAATTCAAACCAATTTATTTCACATACACACAATGAAACAAATCCATCGTAAGCAATTTCATTCCAAAACAATTCCAAAACAAAACAATCACTAATCCATTCCAAAACCGTGATAGCAACTTCTTCAATCTCCAAGTCCTCCACCCACCGACAGCCTCCCATATTCATCACACACAATTACACAAATCTAAATCCAATCCAATCCACAACACACAAAAAATTGTAATTTACATTTACGGTTTACCAACAATTTTTGGAAACACCAAACAATAGAGAAGAGAACAGATCAACGAAACAAAATCAATAGACCCAAAAAAATTTAAACTGTCGGGTCTTCACTCTTCGGGTTGTCCAACTGTGAGCGTCGGAGGGTCGGTGACTCGGTGGTGCAGCGATGACGTGTTGTGGATGGTGTTGCGGTGGTGCGGTGGATCTTCGGGGACACAAACCCAGATCACGACTCCGACGATGATGAGGCGAGGAGGAGAGTGATGAGAGCAACCGGAGAAGAGAGCAAGCATCAGCGGCGATGAGGTGACCCAAACGGCGGCGAGAGAGAGGTGAGAGTGAGAGAGAGAGGGTGAGACTTGAGATAGAAGAAGCAGCTGCGACCTGTGGCAGTTGGGGTCAGGGGGTGAGTGGGTTAGGCTTTAGGTTTAAATTTTTCATATTTACAAAATGATCCTCGAATTTTTTTAATTTCCTAGATCCACCCGGTATTTTTCGGACAGAAAACCCCGGTACTGGCCGGTATTTTTGGCTGGTACCGAGGTTAGGATCTCGACCTATACAGTACGAATCTCATAACTCTGATCATGATCCTTCTCATAGAAACTCCTTAATTCTTCATCGTCCAAAAAATTTTTAGATAGTGTTTAACTTTTCTCGTAAAGTTGGACAATATTTAATTGCATATTTTAGTTTTCTAAACAATTTATCAGTTAAGTTACGTAATTTGATCTAGATAAAGATAATAGAGTGGCCCAATAAATAATATAACATTATGGGTCGAAGTTCAGGTAGAAAATAAATCTCAATCAGTGTGGATCAGACCCATATCAGTCTTGTGATGAGCAAGCTTGATATGGAAGCTATATATAAAAGTTAAGGTCTCCTGCAGTTGTTCATATCATTCGTAAGCATAAGGATTCTTTGACCTATTAAAAGAGCTTACGTTTTGAGAAAACTGTTGAAAGACATTGATCGCTTCTCGGTGAGGGATTCCTATGAAGATGTCGGTGGATACGCGCTCATTTCAGCTTCAAAAGCTCGTTTGAAGTTAAGAAACTGAAATCAAATATTTTTCACGTTTATTCGTTTATTTCTCTTTCACGTTCGATTTGGGATACGTAACTAAGGTATTATTACGTGTTATACATGGTATCAGAGCGGTGACGTAATCAGGTGGTTTAAAACGAACATTTTTCAATTTTTTCTCCATATAATTTTTGAAGAGTTAACTTTTGTTTTTTTTCCTTACTTTTTATTGCATGAAATTGGTATAAATGAGTTTATCCTTAAGAAGCGGTGAGAAAACAAGCCCTGGAGCATGAAAAAGGACTCAAAATTCACCAAAAATTATCATATTTTGGTGAGGTGAGCCTCACTGTCAGGCGCATGTGGTAAACAGTAGCGAGGGGCAGCTGATGCGTCTGACGCGTGTGTTGCATGCTTCTAGCACATGACGGAACATCGACCACACGCATGTTGGGTGCGTGCATTGCACGCGCTAGCGTTGGTGGGTGAGTCTGCGCGTCTCGAGCAGATGGGTGGTTGACGTCGCGGCTGACGTTAGTCGTACGGACTACAATGTTTTATTTAAAGAAACACAAAAATTTCAGATTTTGCATAAAGGTGCCTTGAGGTGTTTTGGGTCAGTTTTCGGGTCCAGGAAATTTATAAATTGAAATTTTCCTTTTTCTATATTTATTACATTAGCAATAAATTAAATTTTAACTCTAGAAAATGTAATTAAGGTGTTTTGAATCGAATTTTAAGTGAATTTTCATGCTTTGGACATCACATGAGGGAGATACTTTAAGTTTTTATGTCTCAGGTCTCATGTTCAGTATTCGGGATTGCATGATAGTTACTCGAGAAAGGAATTAAGACATTCTGAAGCCATTTTAAAGTGAATTTTTATGCAACGAACTTGCCATAAGGGAGACACATGAGGTTCTTATGTTTCGGGTGGTTGGTTCAGTGTCCAGTAATGCATAATAGTCGCTTTACTGAGATTTTTCTTTTAAGAAAGTCTCAAATGAAGTTTTCAGAGAATTTTTTCAACACTAGTGTGTGACAACGAGACTGTGCATTCAGGTTATTGCATTTATTGATGCTACATAATCACATACTATATGTGTAGGGTTAGCCATGGATGCATGCATCACATGCATGCGTACGTAGCGAAAGTGTCGGAATCAAGATTCTGACATCATGACAACCCAAAAACTACAATATCATACATGCATGCAAGGATATGTAAAAAACATGAAATATAAAAACATTTTTACCTTTGTTTCTCCTCCTTTCTTGTTTCTTCTCCTTGTTTGGGTTGTTACAAACACCAAACCCTTCCTTGATCATCCAAGAACATGCAAAGAATGAAGATGAAACAATGTGTAAGAGTTTTACAACACCAAACTTGATGAATTTAAGTAGATGAAAAAATGGGAGATTGATCAAGGTTATCTTGCATGCATGTTAATTTATATAACAATTGCATAAATTGCATGACGATAACTCAAGAACTCTTCTCACTCTCTCTAGAACACTTCTAGAGCCCTTTCTCTATCACTTAAGTGTGTAAGAAGTGAAAGAAGCTCTTGTACATAAATGAAGAACTCATTTATGTACCTATTCGTGTTTTTTGTCACAATCGTGGCCTACTTTAAATGGCCATACACACTATGTTTTTCATCCTATCTTTTATGTGTGCGACCCTTAGGTTTTCGATTATTTTAGGCACTTGAATTAACTTTTAATTCAATCAAATCATAAATTCATTATGCCAATTTACTAGAATATAAGTGGATTAACACATAAACTCTTCGATAGTTAATTATCCAACTTATGAACCTTTCCATAGACAATTACCATGCAATTCGTTCTTTCAACATACTATACCCCACTTGGTTTGGAGTATGGGCTACGTGTCAACTCCCACTAGACCAACTACATCACATCTAGTCTAAGTGATGTTAGTTCTTGTCTTAAGATCTCATTTCTCTTATGTGTCATTAAAAACTCTCTTTATGACATATAATTACTCTGGCCAAAGACTCCTGAGTAATAACCCCGATAAAAGGTCGTGGGTATCATCTCCTTCTATCAGGAGTGGTGAATCCTTTATTGGCTACTCAATTACCTTCGAATATAAATAGTTGTACCTAATCACCACCCTAAGACCGACTTCATCTTAAGGTAACAAGGAATGATGTCAAAGCACAAGATTATCCAAAATATCCTTGAGCACCTCAAGTCTAAGGATATTTGCACTATTTCTATGAAGAGATTAATCATTGACATTCGATAGATCAACCATATGATAATCTCATAGCAGGTCATCCGATGTACTTACTACTCTTAGTAAGCATCTACATGTTAACTCTAAACAACTCATGCTTACAGTTTGTGAGATCCATTCCTTGATCAAATCAAGGAGTATAACATATGCTAGTCTGTTTGGATTAATAATGTCCTGTCTTATTAATTCTATGATTAGGAATTTTTATATACTAACATAATTATACATGATAGGAATCTCATTATCATGATCTCATCATGATTTCCTTCCTGCTATATTTTGTATCACGTACTTCATTAATTCGATTTAAGATCAATATCAAATCATATATAAACGAATATCAAACTAATGAAAAATGCCTTTCACTTTATTAATCAAAATAAAGTTTTACAAAATTACTAAAGATGATTACCTTTAGAGCACTACTCTAACAATATGCCCATAAAGAATGTGAGGATAATATAAAGATATATCCCTTGTGTTGGTGGACTTTTTGAGTGCTGATGAGGATGTAGTCACCACAGTGGCCTTTAGAGTCAGTATTTTGAATTGTTCTACTGACACGTTAAAGGATGTCTCCGGTCTCATATTTGGTTATTCTGCCAACAGGCGTTGGCCTTACGTGAGATTTTAAGATGTGCATAAAGGCATTAGATGGAGGAAAGTCTTAAATGATCTATTCGACCAAATGTGGTAGTGTCATGAGAGTTGATAGTTTGTACTCTAATCGCTTTTATGTAAAGGTTTAGTTGCATAAATTAGTGTTTCATAATATGTGTGACCAGATTTTCAGTAAAGATAATGTTTAGTTTTGAGTATCGTTGTTATCTTATATTTGTGTTGATTTAAACATTATCATTTTATAGTCACCTTTTTGGTCAATAAAATCCGTATCATTATTGAAACTCTGATTGGTTTTAATACGAAGAAGTGGATAGAGGATGTATTGAATACTATGGGCATAGCTAAGGTTGATATGGTCATATGGGCGGATAGGTTATCTCCACCTACATCTATGAGCTTTAGAGCTCATAAAGTAGCTTATGAAGCCTGGGGTCAGTCTAATAAATTGTCTTATGACCATTAAAAGATCCATTCCTAACCATCTACTAAGTGGACTTCTAGACATAAACATAACGAAGTAATTTCTTAGTAATGTCTTCCTGAGATACATAGTGTCACCTAATGTTGAGACAAGTGCCTTGATAAAAGAATTATTCTCACCTAATGTTGAGACAAGTACCTTGATGAAAGAATTATTCTTTATAAGGTATACAGGAAAAAGGGGAGTAAAGGAGTACATATCAAGAATGATTCATCTTCACAGTAGACTGAAGATATTAAACATTCCTCTTCGTAATGTTTTCATAGTTCACTAGACGCTGAAAACACTCCCTCCCAAGTTGAATAATCTAGTAAAGACATACTATTCACAGGATGACGAATGGGACTTCAATGCTTTGATTTCCCATTGTGTTGCTGAGGAGGAGAAACTCAAGCTTGCTACTCCTACAGTCCTTGAAGCAACTGAAGAGAAGACAAAGATAAAGTTTGCTAAGATCAAAGGTAAAAAGACTAAATCTTCTCCACATATTGATACTGGTCAATCTAGTGTTGGTAAAGGTCAGCATGATATAAAGAAGTCAACAGTATGAGGTCTAAAAAGAAAGACTGTGACCATCAAATAACTCCTTAGCTTATTAATTTATAGATATGATTTGTGATAGTCACATTAAGTAGTTGGTGGCTATATAGTGGAGTATCTGATCAAGGTGCTTCCACAATGTAGGGGTCCATATTCAAGATAAAGTCAAATAAAGGGAAGGAGGAACTGATGGTTGACAGCAATGAAGAAGTGGAAGAAATATCTGTAGGGAAATGTATGTACTAAACATTGCTTCAAGGTTCACTTTAGTTTTTACACGACACATTTTATATGTGATCTTTGGATCAATTGTAGACAAAGAAGGTTAATGTTTTGTATTTAATGATTCTGTTGTACAGTTGTGTTTAATGCAAAACATAATGGTACAAATTTCTTATTATATGGTTTGTAAAGAATGTGTCTTACCCAGAATTAGATATATACTTCTTCGTATCTTGCTAAACAAGTGATGAAATGAAGGACCTTAATGAATTAAAAGTCATACATGATGTGGCATAAAATTTTAAGCCACATTTTCAGAGCTAGGGTTGAGAGATTCATTAAGGAAAGCATTCTCTCAATTTTAGATTATGATGATTTGGGAACATGTATTGACTATTGTAGGGGTAAGTTGACTAATAAGGAAGAATGGTCATCTCATGCTTTCTGACTTGTTGAGTCTGATACATAAAGATATTAGTGGATCTTATACAGTTGCATCATGGAATTCCATATATTGTGACATTTGTTGATGATTATTCCCATTACAGTTATGTGTTCTTGCTTAAAGACTGAAGGTTGAGAACTAATTGGAAAAATGCATTCAAAGTGTCAGATCTGACCGTGGAGGAGAATATCATTGCAAACATAGTGTTTCAGGACTTGAAAAGGTCCATTTACTATATATATAGAATCGGTTGAGATAGTGACTTGATTCGCTATACCGGAAAGTCTTGAGCAAAATGGTGTGTTGCCTAAAGGCATAACAGCACCTTAAAGGACTTGGAGACGTCAATACAAAACATGACCAATCTACCTGATTATCTAAAAGTGTGAAAACCTAGCCTTGCACACATTTGTGTATGAGGCTGCCCTACCGAGGTGGTATAATCCTTATAAAGAAAAATTGCATGCTCATTATGCTCATTGCTATTTAATAAGATATTCTGACCACTCTAAAAGCTACAGATCTTACTGTAGAGAAGGAGAGACCAAAATAGTGAAATCACAAATAGCTAAGTTTCTGGAATACGATGTCTATGATGGTGGTGGGCCCTTTGACCATTCGGATGATAACATGGTGGATATTACAATTATTATGTACCCACCACTCATACATTTAGATTCGATAGATCTAGGTCTTTATACCTTGCTTATACAGGAACAGGAACTCATACCTGTACACACAGAGGTTCCTAGGGGTACAAGATCTAATGCAGTTATGAAGATCTACTAGAGTGAGATGACATGTTATCCCATCTGATTACATAGTCTATTAAGTGAACAGGACTATGATATTAGACATGTTATGAATCCAATTACTTTTATAAAAGTTGTTTCTGAACCCAATGCAGAATTGTGGTGGGTTACAATGACTGATGAGATACAAGTCATTAAGCAAAGTAAGGTCTGGGAGCTAGTTGATTTTATAGCACAACTGTAAAATCATCAGTTGTAAATCAAGTTTTAAGACCTAAAGGATTTCAGGATAAAGTTCAGTGATTTATAGACTCGCTCAATTGCCTGATGGTTCACTCAGGGAGAAATGTTGACTTTAATATTACTTTTATCTTGTATCCTTGAATGATACATTTTGAGTGATTATGGGATTGGTAGCTTATAATGATATAGAGTTATATCAGATGGTTGTCAAAACTGCTTTCCTGAATAAAGACCTTTATAAAGTGATTTATATGGTACAACCGGAAGGATTTCAGGATCCAAATGAAACTGATAAGGTTTGCGCGTTAAGCAGATCAATATATGATTTACATCAAACCTCCTGAAAGTGATACCTTACATTTGATAAGGTTTGACCTTTTTTGACTTCATAGAAAATAAAGTTAAAAAGATGCTTGTACTATAAGGTCAGGAGAACAAAGTTATCTTCCTATTATAGTATGTGGATGATATATTGCTCACGTCAAATTACTTGACCATGTTGTATAAGGTTAAGCAACTTTTGGTCAAGAACTTTGACATAAAAGACCTTGGCATATCATCTTTTGTAGTAGGTATTCAGATTCAATGGGATAGACCTCAACACTCATCATACCTCTCACAGAGTGCATACAATGAGTATATGTTACAAAGGTTTAATACGGTTAACTGTAAACATGTCGTAGCACATATCTCTCATAGTGAGAGATCATCTTTGTCACTGTATCCAAGGAATAAAGTAAAGTGAAAGGTTATGAGAAATGTTCCGTATTCTAGTACGGTTGATATCTGATGTTTGCTAGGCCATGTACTAAGCAGGATATTGCATTTACTGTTAGATTGTTTGGTTAATATCTGGTTAACCCAGATATAGAACATTGAAATGTAGTTAAGTGAGAGTTGAGATATTAAAGGGAATCAAGGATTATAAGTTGACATATAGAAAAGTCAACAGACTAAATCTCGTAGGGAATTCAGATTCAAATTAAGCTATGTGTCCGGATAATCGAAAGTTTACTTAAGGTTACAATTTTTTTTAATTCTGTAGATGGTACAATATCATGGAAGAGTGTCAAGTAGATATGGGTGATTTCCTCGACCATACATGCAAAGCACATGCTATGGGGCTGCTTCATAAATAGTTTAACTTAGAAATTTGATTTATGAGTTATCTGTGGTTGAATTAGTGGCTAGACCCATTTGGTTGTAATGTGTTAATCAAGCTGTTGTGTTGTTTAATAACAACATTGAATATCACAGGGTCTTAGCAGTTTGAGGTCAATTTTTTGACCATAAAGAAGTTGACACGAAAAGGTGACATTAAGGCTCGGAGCATTTAAGAACTAAGGAACTATAAGTTGATTCTTTAATTAAAGGACTTTGCTCACTTGTGTTTGGAAGACAAGTATTCAGTATGGGTGTTTTGAAGTCCTTAGACACTGTTAGTTAGGAGATCATTATGTTTGCTCCATGTACATTTGTACATTTTCATATATTTTGACAGTATAATAGTTTATCAATAAAGATGATCATTATTTATCCTCAGTAATACGTGTTATCATACACTGTCATAATACGTATAAAAGTCTTAAGATTTGTATCAATCTTAAGCATTTAAAGGTCATTGGGCATATACACAGTTTGACCTTGGGCCTATGTCACGTAGACGCATACAGTTTTATACGGATATCCTTAAAGTTTCACGTGACATCGGGGGATATAAGTTTTTAATCCTGTAAAGGTTCTCTAATGCAGTTTAGCATTCAGTTGGAGAATATAAAGGTTTTCTCTAATGTTATTTAGCATTCGGTGAGAGGAAAAGAGTTTTCTCTAATGTTGTTTAGCATTTAATAAGAGAAAACAAGATTTCTCTAATGCAGTTTAGCATATGTGGTTTAGCATAAAGTTAGAGAAATCGAGACATATAAATGAAGATGATATAATTTAGATCATACAGGTATCATCTTAGGTTGCCACACTCCATTTTCCCATTCATGTTAGTGAGGTATTAAATATGCGTGATTGTATTGGATCTGTGTCGCACATGACACATGTATTTGATACTTTTCGGTATTGAAAGCCTTACGGGATGGAATGATGGACTTTCGTTATCTTTGGATCAAAAGTTTTGTTTTTAAGTACTGTCCAAGGGGGAGAATGTTAGATAATTTTTTACTTTTCCTATAAAGTTGGACAACATTTAATTGCATTTTTTAGCTTTTTAAACAACTTATCGGTTAAGTTACGTAATTTGATCCGGATAAAGATAATAAAGTGGCCCAATAAATGATCTAACATTATGAGTCAAATTTTGGGTGAAAAATAGATCTCAATCAATGTGGACATGACCCATTTCGGTCTTGTGATAGGAAAGCTCGATATGGAAGCTATATATAAAGGTTAAGGTGTCCTGCAGTTACTCATATCATTAATAAGCATAAGGATTCTCTGATTCGTTAAGAGAGCTTAAGTTTTGAGAAAACTGTAGAAAGATGTTGATCGCATCCCGGTGAGGGATTCCCGTGAAGATGGTGGTAGATTCACATTCATTTTGGCTTTGAAAAGCTCGTTTGAAGTTATGGAACCGAAATCAAGTATTTTTCACATTTATTAATTTATTGCCCTTTTACGTTTGATCCGGGATATGTAACTAAGGTATCATTACGTGTTACAAAAAGAACTTAGTCACCTTCCCTATCTAAAATAGCCCTTTTGGAGAAGAAGGATAACCCTTGGTTGCATTTGCAAAAACAGCCTTGGATTGATCGGTGTTGGACTGGGTCGGCGGGCGTGGCTTGACTAGTGGGACCTAGAGGGAGAAGGGGACAATGACGGTGAATTGATGGGCCATTCTAGGAGTGGGTCAGATCCGATAAAGAAGAGATTTTCTTCTTAACACTTAATTGTTCTTAAATGTGGTAGGTTTGAATACATGGATAAGATTTATTCAAGGTTTTTGGGTGGTTGAGAGTCTAATTAGGAATTTGAGTGGTAGGAGGGCCTAGATGTCATAAGAGTGAAGGACATAGAATCTCATCTCTCAGGCGTTGCTTGAAAAATGTCAACTGGAGAAAGATACAAGACTATAATTTGACGGTTTTACTTTAACAAATCAAAATATCTCTCTATATTATACAAATTATTTGTTGATACGTAAGAGTAATTTAATTTATATTAATTATAAAAATAACTTAATTAATAGTCATGCAATTAACTCTGAAACTTTTTTTTTATAAAAAGAATAAGAAGAACAACAAGAATATCCTAAACAGAAAAAAATGTTGTTGTTTTTCAGAAGGGCTATAACTAGGGGCGGATGCACATTGGCTGCCTCTAAAAAATTTCATATAAAAATAATATTATTTTAAGTTTTGATCCTATAAAAAAATAAAATTATACCCCCATTAATTTAATTGTTGATAAAAAATTAATAATAAAAATTTTAGATAAATTAAGATATCAAATAAAAATAAAATCTGAGCCCATTCATTTTTTTTAAGATTACTATTATTTAGGCCTATAACTTTTTTAAATGAAAGCCTACAAATAGAGAGATAAAAAATATATGCTTAATTGACTTTTTTATTGAGATTTTTTTTTTTACCTTTTTGGCTTCTTCAGCACACTACTTTTTGGCTTTTTGGCTTCTTCTTCACCTAACTCCACAAGGACCACACCCGAAGCTTTCATCTTCTTTAAGTTGTAGTCTTTGAGTTATGCCCATCAAAGTAACAAGTAATTACCAAC
>JANQBM010035198.1:0-10674 GCA_025594535.1 Erythroxylum domingense | reverse complement strand
GTGTGAATATGTTGAAGTGTTCATTATGTAAATTTTTGTGCTTGATTTGATGAATTGAAAAGTTTTGGAACAAATTGTGGCATAATGTGAGAAATTGTATTGAAATGAAAAATGAAAGGATTTTTGCTTGTTCTTGGTTATTAATATGTTATCCACAAGCCGTCGAGCTCACCCCCATTTTCCCTTCCCGTCCATAGGCCATGAACAAGAAAATGAGTGACCGTACTAGGGCAAGGCATCACTCCCATTTATTTTGTTTTTTTTTGAAGTTCTATTTTGATAACAAAGCTTTAGTTGCATTTTTGTTTAGCAAAGCTACTATTCATGTAGTTTCTTGTTTTTGAGACATTGTGTATTGGGCCAAGAAAATGCCCCCTAAAGCTTTGTAAGAATGCTTATTTATGTATTAATTAAAGATATTCAAATTTCTGGAAATTGTGTTAATTGTTTCCAATGGATCTTTTTTTTTCATTTTTGTGTTCGTGTTGCAAAAATTGCAATAAGGATAGGTTTTCGTGTTCTGATATTTGAGGCCAATTCTGGATGATGTGGATTGAATTGGGTTAATTAGTCTTCAGAAAAAATATAGAGGATTTTCATAGTTTTCTATTGAAGTGTCATGTACTGTTTTTGGATGTGGGAGTTGAAAGATATGGATTGTTGAATTTTGGTGTAAGTGTTGTCAAATTTTCAATTGTCTGGGCAAAAATTTTGAGTAATTTTTGACCCTCTTAGAGCTTGAAAATTGTTCTTGGAGTCTTCATGGAAGATGTAGATCTTCTTTTTATCTTTCTGATGATATGAAGTATGAGATTTTTGGCCCATAGGGTGGAAAGTTATAGTGTTTAGAATTTCTGTTGCTTTTAAGATGTTCTTCATTTTCTTTGTTTAGGCAGACTTTTTGCAGCGGCTTTTAATGCTCTTAGAGACTAAATTGGGTTTTGAATCATTCAGGAACGTTGTAGAGTTTCCTTTTATCTTTTTATTGATAATAAATTTGCAAATTTTGGAGTTTTGAGTGAGAAGTTATGAATTTCTGAAGATTTCTGTGGTTTTGATTTTTGGGCTGTTTTCTGGAGGGTTGGATCGCGGCTCTTCGCGATCACGGGCATCCAGCGCGCGCCTCGCGATCGCGAGCGGGAGCATCCAGCTCTCGCGAGCGTGAGCGCGTGCATATAGCGTGCCTCACGATCGCGATTGCTCGCGAGTGCGAGCGCGTGCCTTCGCCGCTCGTTTCTCACGATCATACCGAAGTACGATCGCAAGCTGCAGCCTCTGCCTCCAAATCGCGAGCATACCAAGGTATGCTCGTGACCCGCGACTTTCGTCCAAAAGTTGCGATCATTCTATGGAATGATTGCAACTTAAGCAAATCCGTTGAAAGTTGCGATCGTTCTATGCCCAAAATCCGAATTTTCAGCCCTTTTAAATTTTCTTTTTTCTTTTCAGAATTTCAAAAGGATACAATTTGATTTTACTACCAAATTAAATGTTCTTGGTTTATTTTTGGACATGGAAATATTTTTATAAATAGGGGGAATTATTTTTACCCTTCCTATGAATTTAAATTATTTGGAAATCATGATTAGCTATTTTTATTAATTCAATGTTATCTAGTAAATTGTGTATTAAATGTTTTTCTTAAGTTTTTGTTCTGGAATAAATTATTTTAATGTCTATGCTTATCTTACGATCCCACCACGTATTTTTTCCGAGGTCAACATTTATTGAAATTTCTTGTGGTCTACCTCTGATTTTGTTTGGAGGTAGGTTAAATGAGTTTGTTTTGTTTTAAGTTTGACCTGGTGGGGAATTCCTCCCTCATGGGACACGCGTCCAGATGTCACCTAGGGTGTCAGGCCCGTGACTCGCCCGGGGAGGGGTTCCAGCAGATCTAGCCTAAGTTGTCTTCATAAAAGTTGTAGCTTAATGTTTCAGCTTTCCAACGGTATAAGGTATGTGATTTTTGGAAATCAGAGTTGAGAGTTATGACAATTACAAGTTAGGATGTTGCAAAGGATGTATATACGGAACAACTATGGAGATTGAAGTGATATGGCACTAGAAGAGGTGGATTTGAGGAGATTATGGGTAAAAGGGATGCTAGAATGGAGTTATAATCCATTGGAGGGGTCTTGGAGGGTGAAAATTTTTGTTACACCCGAAGGTTACACGGCCAGGCTGTGTATATTCACATTGGCCGTGTATTCCTGATGTAGAAAAATTTCCAGGCCAGAAGGTTACACGGTCTGCCTGTGTTGTTTCACACAGCTTGTGTTTTCACCCTCCAAATGATAAAATATCATTTTGAGCTCTTCACAAAAGTGGTAGATCCAAAAGTCCTCGTCGAAACCGTCCAAGGAATACCTTAATGCGATATCCCTAGTGAAAGTTATGCTAATTGTTCCTAGATAGGTACAACGTGATTAAGGACATGAGCATGGTTGATTCTTTTGCCATAACTTCATAACCCGACCTCCAAATTAAGTGATTCTTGAAGCAATAGATTCTTGACACATTTTTCTACCTCTAAAATTTCTTTTAGCCTTTTTTGATTATTAGAAGAAGATTGACGGAAGGAAAATGAGGGATTGGTTGGAAGGGCATAATTAGGTTAGGAACATACTTTGGATTTTTTTTAGTATATATTGAGCTATAGAGCTTTGAATGAGATGGTTCTTGTTTCAAGATAAACTAGAGACATAGAGTTACAGTTTTCTTGAAGAAGTAAAATTGTGATGTTGGTGTTTGGCTAGTGTGGGCAACCCACCCTTGTGAGATGACGACAAAGTGAGGGCTCATTAGAATAACCCTACAAGGAACGCTCACACTTTTTGACTCTGGAACTATAGTTAGACTCCGGGAATGGGGTTCAAAAAATGTGTGCCTTCACTTCAAAAGGATATAATGAAGTTTCAACCAAGCTGTTAATAAATGACTTAGTCGCGTAATTAGATCGACATTCATCACCAATATTTGCCTCCGAGTAAAACATTAAGTTTGTGTTTTTTATTAAACAAAAAAATTTTTGATAATAAATCACTATTTTGTCGACCTTCAGGTTATGAGTAGAGATATTAGCTAGTTGAAAACGTGATAATAGCTGATTAACTAGATCAACACGCATCACAAATGTGTGCCTTCGCGTCAAAAGGCTATAATGACGTTTCAACCAAGCTGTTAATAAATGACTTAATCGAGTAACTGGATGGACATTCATCACCAATGTTTTCCATCAAGTAAAAGACTAAGTCTGTGGTTTAAAATTAAATGACAGAAAAGTGTGTTCTTAATGAAAACCTACCGGACTTGTAATAAGCTTTAACTTTCATAAAAATGTATTTAGGAACAATTATAAAGTCTGAAAGACCAAAGAATTATTAATGTGTGTCTATAATTGAAAAGGGTAATTGAATTATCACTTGGATCCCAATTAACTTGTATATTTAGTTCAAAACCCTTAGACATAAATTTTGTAGGTTAATGATTAGCTATAACTTGTTAGATTATGCTCAAGATTAAAGTTATTTCATGAAGTTGAAGTCATTGTCGCTTTTTTTTTTTGCATTGTGTGCTTCGTGTTTGTTGTGATTGTTATGTTTGTGTTTTGTTAAGTGTGGGGATGTTGATAATTTCAATTGCATTATTTTTTAGAGTTCAATTTGTTAAGTATTTAGTGTTAAATTGAGTGTTGAGTGTTGAGTGTGTGTTTATTTGTTAATTGTGTTAGTTTATGTGTTTAAGTTTTTTTATGGGTTAGTATGAGTCTTTGAGCTTAATTGTTATATTTTGAGGTATCTTGATGGGTTTGTTAGTGTTTTAGGGCAAACGATGAAGAATGGAGAAGATTTGAGCAGTTTTCGAGCCAAAGGTATAGCCCACGATTGTGCACATCAGGCTACGATTGTGACAGACAAGGACGAGTTAGAGCAGTATGGCCACGATCATGCACAGGTGTGTACAGTCGTGATAGAAAGTTTCCATTTAGGCTACGATCATGCACACCAGGCCACTAATCGTGATAGAAAGGTTTAGGTGCTAGCCACGATCATGGCAGGTAGGGCCATAATCTTGGCCTGCGTCAAAATGAAGCAAAAACTCAAATTTTGCAAGATTTTTCGGACCGTTTTGACCTCAACTTTGGCCTAGAGTGCCCAACGTATAAATAGAACATTATGAGACAGATGAAGGAAGCTTGGAGAGTATGAATAGAGAGCTTTCATGTCAGCCACATCCTGGAAATATCCTAGAGAGATTTGAGAGATTGAGGAAGGAGACGAAGGAAGAGAGACAAGGAGACGAAGCTTGATGCGACGTACTTCCTGGAACAGGTGATTTCCCACTATCGCTGCGTCCACGATTTGTTCTGACAGTAGTTTATATTTTTATTTCAATTTTGTTTATGTATGAAATTAGGATAATTATTGAAATTGCTGTTGTGGAGTGTTGTGTCTGTACTCACCTTCGGGTTTTTAATTCTTAAGATTAATAAAGTTTAATTGCTTGTGTTTGTTTTGATTTAATTGTGATTCAATTCCTGTTCGTAATAATTCGGCAATAAACTGAGAGGGTGAGTCGAGTGAAAAATAATCAATTTCGGCTAACGAGAGTTTGGTGAATTGATAGGCAAAGGATTGGATCAAACCGGTAAAGTCATGTAATGAGAGATCGAGCATAGACTCCCAGTTGGTTAATAGACAACTTAGAACTAATTTAAGTTTTAGGTCAATTGCAAATCAAGAGATTGTGATTCCATAATTTAAATTAGGGATCATCAATTAGGGTTAAGAAATACAACTCGAGAAAGAGTAATTCACCCTAGGAACGTGTCAAGAATTGCATAATTGATTAGATTTTTGCTAATTTCTGGTTCAATCCTCCTTTCTCTTACTTGATAGTTTCTAGGTTAATTTTGGGATTGGTTTGTGTGGTTTGTTATTGTATTTAGATTTTTTCAGCTCAATTCTTAAAAGTAGTTGCTTGATTGATTTATTTTCTGCACTATTTTATTTCTTTTGAATTCTTGTAGTTTAGTACGATCTTAGATTTTAGGATTAGATTAGACTTCCTCGTAGGATTGATACCTTAAGTACTACGTGAACGACCATTGCACTTGTGAAATTTATCAAGGATATAAATATTAAAACTTAGCGTATGTAACCTTACGAACACCAGGCCATGACCGTGACAGAAAGGTTTAGGATTGTGGCCTACGTTAGGCTGATATACAAAATCAAGTTTCATCTGATTGTTTGAACCATTTCGACCTCGGATTAAACTTAGGGCTTCCAAGATATAAAAAGAAAATTAAAAGATAGAAAGGGCAACCTTTGACATAGCTTTTCACTTCAGCAAATTTAGAACCCTATAGAGCTATTGAGTGATTTGAGGAAGGAGACGAAGGAACAGAGACACAGAGACGAAGCTTAACGCAAAGTACTTCCCAGAATAGGGGGTTTCCTGTAGTTGCTGCCTCTACAAGTCCGTTCCGATAGTATTTTTGATTTTTATTTCAATTTTATTGATGTATGAAATTGGGATAGTTATTGAGAATAGTTATTGTTGAATGCCAATTTTTGTATAAACTCACCTTAGGGATTTGATTTTTGAGATTTATGAAATTTGATTCATTGTGTTTTGTTTAAGTTATTTTGTGATTCAATATCTGTTCTTAAAAATTTGAAAACAAACTGAGAGGGGGAACTGAGTGAATATCTTCAATTTGGGCTAATGAGAGTTAGGTAAATTGATAGATAAGAATTGAATCAAACGGTGAAATCGTGTAACAAGAGATCAAACATAGGTTTCTCATAGGTTAATAGACAATTTTAGAACTAATTTAGGTTTTGAGACAGTTGTGAATCGAGAGATCACAATTTAATAATTTAAACTAGGGTTTAAAGATTATAACTCGGAGAGAGTAATTCACCCAAGGACCGTCTAGACCCGATAACTTGATAATTGCATAATTGATTAGATTTTCAGTATTTTCAGATTAAAACCCCCTTTCTCTCAATTGGTAGTTCCTAGGTTGATTTTGGATTGGGTTGTGTGATTTGCTACTTGTTATTATTTTTGAAATTTAATTCTCGTAATTGATGGTTTGATTGATCAATTTTCTGCATTGTTTGTTTATTTTAGATTGTTGCATTTTAGTTCTGTCTTAGAATTTAGAATTAGATTATCCCTCCTCATGGGATCGACACCTTAGGTACTATGTGAAAGACCTGTGCGCTTGTGGTATTATCAAGGTTAAAATAGTAAAACTTAGCATATGTAAACCTGTGATCATGCTTTTGGCACCGTTATCGGGGAGGCAATAGTTTAGTTCTATAGTTTAAGGCGTATAGAGTTTTTAATTTTTTGATTCATTCTTTAATTTTTATTGTAGGAATTGTGCTCTTGCATGAACATAAGATTCACAAGAGTTTCAAGTTGTGCAGAAGAGAACTTAGATTTAGATATCAAACAATTAGAATGAACTCCTAGGAAAGCTCAGCGAGAAGAAGAAGAAGAGATAGGAAAATCATTAATGGCTGAGGAGTTTCAAAGAAACAAGTATTAGAAAGCGAACCAAGGACGACAACAGAGGACCCTAATGAACTTTATGACGCCAGGGTTCAATCCGTCAATCCAAGGAGTGGTTAGGTCATTGGTTCAAGTGGCCTCATTCGAGATTAAGTTAACGCTTCTCAATATGGTTCAACAGAATGTGCCATTTTATAGATTGGAAAATGAGGATCTTAACGTGCATATTGTGAACTTCCTCTAGATCTGTGATACTTTTCGATATCATTAGATGTCAGAAGATGCAGTTATAATTAGGCTATTCCCCTTTATACTTAGAGATAGAGCGAAAGCTTGGTATCATTCACTAAGTCCAACTAACATTACGACATGGGATCAACTTGTGTGTGCCTTCTTGGACAAGTACTTTTCGTTGAAGAAGAAAACAAAGATTATAAAGGAAATCACCAATTTCCAACATGGTGATGGGGAGTCCATCTATGAAGCGTGGGAAAGATACAAGAATCTACAAAGGAAGTGCCCACATCAAAACCTACCTAAGGAATTCCTTTTGCAAACTTTTTACAATGGAGTTAACCCACCAATAATAGGCACAATCGGCGCAATGTCAGGAGGATCCTTAATGTGAAAAATTATTGATAAGGTAGAGGACGTTATTGAGGAGATGGTAAGCAACAGTTGCTTGTGGAAAAATAAGCGAGGAAGGCAACAAGCTACTTTTAGAGAGCAGAAGGAAATTGTCGCAGTCGATCAAATGATGGAGATGCAAGCAAAGATCAACAACTAAATAACATGAAGTCATTATCCTCAGCTCAGGTGAAGGCCGCATAGTTGAAGCGTGAGATCTGTGGTCAGATAGACTATGATACCGTGGAGTGTTACGGAATGAAGGAGGGTAGTCAGGAGCAAGTGAACTACATCAAGAGAAAGTGAACTACACAGGACCACAATATAAACGAGGAGGGGGTAACATTCCCTACTCTAACACCTACAACCTCGGTTGGAAGAATCACCCGAACTTCTCCTAGTTGAACAACACTAATGGACAGTTCAGGCGTTAGGGACAATCAGGCTTTCAGCAAAATAAAGCAAGCTTGATGGAATTGAAGTTAGACAAAATTTTAAATAAGCTTGGAACTTTAGACAATGCTCAAAAGAAGCTGGAAGATAAATTTGAACAAGTCACTAAGAACCATGCTTTATCAATTCGTAATCTAGAAGCCCAAGTGAAGCAATTTTCAAATGCCTTTTCCATGAGAAATTTAGGAAATATTCCTAGTACTTCAGGAACAAAATCAAAGGAGCAACTAAAAATTGTTACACTTTGCAGTGGGAAGGAACTTGAACCATCCACAACGATAGTGGAGGAGCCCATCCAGCCAGTGGAGAAAAATCAAGAACAGGAAAAAGAAGTAGACATGAGCGAATACCCTCCTTCTGTTGCACCTCCAACGTATCAACCCAAGGTTCCTTTTCCTCAATGTTACAAAAGAAGAAGTTAGATGAACAATTTGAAAATTTTGTTAAGCAGTTAAGGACGCTACAGATTAATCTCTCCTTTGTTGAGGCATTAGGACACATGCTTAAATATACAAAATTTCTAAAGGACATATTATGAAAGAAGCGTACTTGGGAGGATAATCAAACTATAGTTCTAACTGGCACATACAGCTCAATAGTCCCTAGTCAAATGCCTTCGAAATTGAAAGATCTAGGAAGTTTCACAATATATTGTGTGGTTGGTGAATTTAAATTTACAAAGAGTTTATATGATTTAGGAGCTAGCATCAATCTTATGCTGTTGTCGATATTCAAGAAGTTGGGGCTGGGAGAGGTCAAGCCAACATCAATGTTAATTCAATTGGCTGATCAATCCATTAAAAGGCTATTCAGAATAGTGGAAGATGTTTTGATGCTAGTGGATAAGTTCATTATTCCAGTAGATTTTGTGGTTCTAGATTTTAAAGAAGACAAGAACTGCCCACTGATCTTAGATCGACCATTTATGAACACAAGAAAGGCCATAATTGATGTTCACGAAGGGAAATTAAAACTTTGAATAGGTGAAGATCAGGTGGAATTCAATATGAATAAGGTCTTAAAGAATCCAATAACGAGTAGTGCATGCATCAAAGTTGAAATTATGGATCAAAATTTGCAAGAACAAGTTTAGAGTTGCATAGCAGAAGTACAGTTATTAGAGGCTGAGGCTAACATTGAATATCAAAATCTTAAATTTAAAAGAGATGATGAGATAGAGGAGGCAAATGTTCAAATGCAGCAAGACAAATTAGTTTGGACTGAAGCAACCACACCACCATCTTCAGAGAAACCTCTGATATTAGAGCTTAAGTCTTTACCTGCACAGCTCAGGTATACCTTTCTTGGTGAAGGTCAAATGATACCAATAATAATTTCCAACCAATTGAATGATAAACAAGAAAGAAAGATGGTGGAAGTTATTAAGAAGCGGATGAGAGCCATCGGATGGCAGATTGTTGACATTCGAGGAATAAGTCTGAATGTCTACATACACTGAATAAACTTAGAGGAAGGGATAAATCTCTGATAGTAAATGAAGAGTGTCAATAGAGGCTGAATCATAACAAGAAGGAGGTGGTCAAAAAGAAGACCATAAAACTCCTAAATGCAGGGATAAATATCTAATAGTGGAGAAGTAATTTCAACAAGAACAGTCACACTATGGAGAGTATGTATAGACTATTGCAAACTCAACTCATTAACTAAAAAAGACCACTTCCTTCTCCCATTCATAGACCAAATGATAGAATGGGTAGTAGGCCATTCATTTTATTAATTCTTAGATGGATACTCGAGTTATAATCAAATTTTAATTTACCTAGATGATCAAGAGAAGACCACATTCACTTGCCCCTATGGTATCTTCTCCTACAGACGGATGCCTTTCAGACTTTGCAACGCTCCAGCAACATTTCAGAGATGCATGTTGTCTATCTTTGTAGACATGATTAAGGACACAATAGAGGTATTCATAGATGATTTTTCAGTCTTTGGAGATTCTTTTGACTTGTGTTTAACTATTTTGGACAGAGTTCTTCAAAGATGTGAAGATTCACATTTGATGCTGAATTGGGAGAAATGTCATTTTATGATACAATAAGGGATAGTGCTAGGGCACAAAATCGTACATCAAGGATTCGCAATTGACAGAGCAAAGACAGAGGTAATAGAGAAACTCCCACCACCAAGCATTGTAAAAGGTACACGAGGATTCTTAGGTCACATAGGATCCTACCATCGTTTCATCAAAGATTTCTCACAAATTGCAAGACCGTTGACAAACCTCTTAGTCAAGGATGTGCCCTTCCTGTTTGATGACAAATGTATGTCTGCATTTAACACCTTAAAGGAGGCATTAATATCAGCACTAATTTTATCACCACCAGACTGGACACTTCCGTTCGAAGTTATATGTGATGTAAGTGACTAAGCCATAGGTTGTGTTTTGGGCTAAAGAAAAGATAAAAAGTTGTATGCAGTTGACTATACCAGTAAGACTCTTATAGGACCTCATCTGAATTATACCATTACTAAAAAGGAACTACTTACAGTAGTGTACACGTGTGATAAGTTTTGACAATATATGTTAGGTTCAAAGGTAATTGTATTCACTGACCATGTGGCACTCAAATACCTTTTCAACAAGAAAGATGCTAAACCTAGGCTCATTTAATAGGTGTTACTTCTGCAAGAATTTGATATAAAGGTGAGAGATAAAAAGGGAGCAGAAAATGTGGTTGCAGACCACTTATCTAGACTTAAGGGAGGGGAATGCAAGCCAAGTATTGACATTAATGAAAATTTCCCTGATGAAACTCTGATGCTACTTGAGAGCTTGATTACACCATGGTTTGCAGATATTGTCAACTATATTGCCAGTGGCAAACTTTAGTCAGATCTCTCGTACCAATAAAGGAAGAAGTTCTTGCATGATTGTAATCGATATATATGGGATGAGCTAACCCTATATAGAGCTTGTGCAGATGGGTTAATGCGACGTTGTGTTCCAGATGAGGAAATGTTAGATATCTTTAAGCAAGGTTATGAAGGTTAGTATGCTGCGCATTATGGAGCCAACAAAACTACAACTCAATACTTAAGAAT
>JANQBM010035121.1:0-10678 GCA_025594535.1 Erythroxylum domingense | reverse complement strand
TTAAAATAAATTTAAATAAAAATAATTTATTTTTAAGTTTAATTTAATGTATAATTATTATGAGTAATAAAATATTTATATTATTATTAGTAATAAAATATTTATTTTAATTTAAAATTTAAAATTAAAAAATCACAATAAAAGTTTAACTAATAATTAATTATAAAAACTTTGAAAAAAGGGGGGAGAGGGGGGGAGAGTGGGGGAGATTTTTAAAAAAATTTGAAAATTTTTGCAAAAAAGCCCCTAAATTTTTGAAAATTTTCGGTACCGGTCAGTATTAGCCGGTATTATAGGTACCAACCCATACTGGTCAATACTGGTCGGTATTGGCGGGTACCGACCGGTATTTATACCCGGTACCAAAGATGTAGGTATCGTTCTATTTTTCGGCCAGTACGGTACCGTCTGGCAGATACCGGCCAGTACAGAACGGTACCTATAACAGTGATAGATGCAATTGGGTATGTTAATGAGTCGGGTCAAGGGCTCGTAGTCAGCCCGTGGCCCGGCAGGACGGATGGGTCTGCCTGTAGCTTAAGCTATGGCTCATCGGGCTACAGCCTCAGTCCGCCCATTCATTTATGCAAAAAGATGTCGTTTTGAAAAAAACTCGGCCTGCCCATTAATTTTTTAAAGAAAAAATATAAAATGACGTCGTTTTGAGAAAATTAGGTGGGCCGACTATGGCCAAAAACAGGCCCGACAGAGTCAAGTCGGGCAGGCCAGGCCTTAATTGACATGCCTAGTTACAATTGTAATCTAAATATCGATATGCTATCTGGAAATATGATTACGATACCATGCCAGTTACAGTGCATTTGTTGCTAGGGATAGATCTTCTGTACCTATTATTTTGTTCCCTTTGTTCTTAATATATTTCAATAATTTAATTTATTGCATCGGATAGATGAGATCTTTTAGGTACACGGGGTATTGGATAGTGGGTATAGAAAATCTGCTCCCCTGTTTCTCCTGATTAATATTCACCATTGTTGATACTTTCTAGGATTTTGTTTAAATTAGCCAATAAAATGATATAAGAAACAGTTTCTCAGCTTCTTCAATAGTTAATAACCCAAGACACTATAGTGATTAGTTATGAGGGAAAATATATTAATTGATCTTGTTATTTAATTATAAATTATTCGTTCATCAAATAATATATTAATTGATCTTGTTATTTAATTATAAATTATTCGTTCATTAAATAATATATTAACCGTTATGCAACTTGGAATCGTGTTCTGATGCTTGAAGTTATGGGTTAGACCTCTTCTTTTTAGCGCTTGGACCTCTTTTCAGCGTTGCTTTCACGTACGATTCCTCACGGTCCTGAACAGTATGGATTTTTCGGGTTTGTAAAACAATGTCATATGCTAAAATTAGTTTCAAGTTTATAAAGAAACCAAGTGATTATTTTCTGTAAATCCTGTCTTTTGTTCGTAAACCTTTCTTTATATTCAGAAAGTAAGATATGAACACAAGAAAATGTGCAAACGTGGTTTTATCCTGTGATCTACCAATCAAAGTTGACATGCAAAATCTGAGCTTCTAACAGTTTATAGAAGAAGGAAGAGACTATTCTGAGTCAATTTTTAATAAGCATGTTTTGTCTGCGTCCCCAGCAAGCTGGTCTTCATCTTCTTCTATGTTAAAGCACCATGCTATCTCAATGATTAAGATATTGTTGAAGAGAAGCCAGATGCCTTGTCAGGACTGGATCTTTCCTGGTACCAGATGCTCGATGCTTTCTTTTCTTTTGTCTTTTTGATTTGTCATACCAACCCTTTCCAAACCACCATCACCATGAAAGTGAGTGATAAGGCTAAGTAGAATGACTATGCAGTCCACATATGTAACACGTTTACAGTTCCTTTACCTCAGTCAAAGAAAACCAGCTTGCTTAAACAATTTAAAAGATAGTAGAACTAAAATTTTAAAAAAATGAAATTTCTTGATTGAGAGATTTAACGTAAGTGAATATTGAAAATTTAATACTTCCTAAAGAAATTGTCTTCTCCGGTCATTCTTCCGAGCAATATGCCTCAGAAATGGTGGCTAATTGTTTGGACTCGTGTATTTTTATTTAAGTGAGCCTACCCATTGTTTATTTATAATCATAAGGTCACAAATTTAAGTTGTAAAAATACAAAAGGAAAGTTGTGTACATTATAACTCTCCTCAAACCCCCATAAATCGGAAAGCTTTATACCCTAACTACTTTCACTTTGGTTATTTTTCTTCCATAAGAATTTTGAGTAGCATATTTATGCAGGCATTATAAGGTAAAAATCTTCTAATAATTTTTCTTCTAAGATAAACGAATCTCTCTATTATATGTTTTTAATCAAATAATAAAGAATATACACTAGAACAAACAGAACATTTAGCGACGAAATTTAACGTCGCTAAAGAACAAAAAATCGTCGCAAATACTCATGTGCGACGAAAATATATCATCGCCCAAATCGTCACTGAATCTCTGTAGCAAAACAAAATCTGTCACGTTTTCCTAAAGTCGTCGCTAAAAAGTTTTTTCGACACAGGAAGTTCGTCGCTAATAATTATAACCGACGATTTTAAAAAACATCATGCATAGCTATGTGTAACGTTTACTTTTTGTAGATAAAAATTTTTAGCGACGAAAAGCTATTCGTAAGTAATTGTTTTTAGTGACGATTTAATTTTAGTAGCAGAACAGTTTTAGCTACTAAGTTCCTGTTGTAGGGAATATTTTTAAAGACGTTTCGTAAACGTAGGTAAAAACTTATTTTGACGAATTAGGTTTTACGAGCTAATAGGTTTTTGTGACGATTTTGTTTTTGGTAACAAAATACTGTTAACTACTATTATGTTGTTGTAGCGAAAGACTTTTAGCGAAGTTCTATATCCGTAGCTAATGAGCGTTTGTGACGAAATTTTTTGGTAGCTAATAGTATTTAGTGACAAAATTTAATTTTGAATTAATAATTATTATAATTGTTAAAAATGAATTAATTTAATTTTTTTCAATTTTTAAGACTTTTGTGACGAATTTGTTCTGGTAGCTAATATTATTTAGTGACAAAATTAAATTTTAAATTTAATTATTATTATAAATGTAAAAAAATGAATTTAGTTTGAATTTATTACAATTTTAAGACAGTTTTAAATATTAATATTATTCATTTTATAATAATGTTAGTGACATAATTTTTAAATAATAATAAATTGAAATAAGATAAAATATAAAATGGAACAATTTATATAAAAAATATTTACACATCATTTACAAACTAAGAGTCTTCATCTTAGCCACTACCACCACTAACATATGCAGAACCTAACATTTGTTTAACCAATTTTTTAAGCTTGTTAACTTCTTTTACATTACGATTTAACTTATCTTTTGTATATTGTAATTTACTCTTCAGTGCCTGGTTCTCCTCTTGAAGCTGCGTGACATATGATGGTCGTGACAAAGAGACATCTACAGGCTTAGGGTCATACCCAAGATCTTTGATATAACCTGATCGTGTACCAAGGACATTGTTGCAAATGTCATCGACATTGGGCTAGTTTCTCTCAACCAGTGACATCTGCAACAACTCCTGCATCTTGTCCTCCAATGTTAAGTAGAAAATCGAGTTAACTAAAAAATATTAGTTAATATTATATAGGAAAATAAATTGTAATATTAATTTATTTGTATTTACAAAATTACTTTGTGCCTTTTCAGACGTCCAGCCTTGATCTTCCTTGTAGTGTGTGCACTTGTACAGTGTGATCCTATCACACTCTTGCCCTTGGAATTCTGTTTGACTCTATAATATGAATTTAAAAAATTATAAACAATTAGAATTTATTTTATTAAAAAATAGAATAATAAATTGAAAACGTTACACTTACTATTTTCTGTCGGACAACAACAAATGATCTGGAGCCGGTGTTATGAGGAGTCTTCATTAAGGCTCTATTGGGTTTGGCTTTAGAAAATTTTTCCTAAATTAAGAGAAGTTGTTATGAGATCTATAAACATAATTAATAGAAGGAAATACACCTGAGGACAACAACAAACTTAAACCTTCGCTGAAGGCCAATAATCACACAATTTATTCTAATTTTCTTCAGTCTCCCGTTTCGACACATGTCTCCTTGCCTCTTTATCAGAAGGAAAAGACTAAAAATGTTTATGAAGTCGATATCAGTGATCCTTCACCCTTTGTTTCAACAGTGAACTAACATTGCTTGAAACCTCAGGTGTATCGATATCAACAATATTGAGCTTCATATGTAAAAACACATATTAGATAAGTTATTAATATAGTTAAGTAAAATTGCAATATATATAATGAAATGAATTGAAATATTACCGAAACTTTATCCAAAGCATTTTGTAGCAAGTTGTGTTCGTTCAACTGCCTAATATGCTGAAAGCAAGGCAACTCATTCCGAACAACGATGCCCAACTCACTGGCCATCTTTGCAACTTGGATCTTATCCACTAAGCACCCTTGCCAGGTCAATCATCACTAACAACTTAGAATTCATTGCAACATTCATCCGTTGCAACTCAAATCCTTTTGTATTACCTCTACCTCGTTTTTCAAGGCTAGTATTGGAACTTAAAAAAAATACATAATGATAAAAACACACTAAACATGTACTCAGAGCATAAATGTAAATATGTTTGGTCATCAAAAACATACATGAAGATCCCTTATGACTACTAGACGATGTTGGTAAAGGTTGTTGTTGCTGACTTCCCTCATTTGATGATGGAATTGCTGGTTATTCTGTGAGAGAAACTTTATCTGCCGTGACCACCCTCTTTCCTTTGTTTTGCCCAAGTGCCATTATAATGAACCTGTGTAAAATGAATTAAGAACATAACGTATAATTGTAATTGCAAAATAAAATTAGTTGTATGTGATTGTTGACTCCAAACAAAAAGAGGAACACAGAATCTTCAAAATAGTATGACAATGGAATTGGTGAACAACAAATTATATTATAAATCAATCAAAAACTATGAAATAAATTTGAATTGATGTTACTGTTCTCATTCCACATAGTTATTAAAATAATAAGTAGTAACTTTCTTAACTAATTCTAAGAACCAATTGTTATGCCTAAGAGCCAAATTGTTATCAATTTTGTATTGTATTCGACTTTTAGGAGTCCAATTTATGATGGATATTTTTGTTTTTAATGTGCATTAATTCATACTGGTTTAGCAACATGTTAATTATTTTTCTTTAAAAAATAAAATAATATATTGTTTTCTTAGTTTCAGAGAATGTCCAAGAAAATGATGATGCATTGGTAAAGAATGTCAACAGGTGTTTTGATAGCACAAACTCAGCAGTAATAAACTAAGAAAACATGGAAGAGCAACATACTTCTTCAATTTCCTTTCTTGCACTTTACATAAACAACTAATTGTGAACCTAATGGATTACAAGCATTAATGTATGAATATATACACAAATAGCTATATTGATGTTCAATCTTGCAACACCACAAACAAATGGCTACTTCAATTTAACGCTCTCTTTTATTTGAAACAAGTATAGGTGACATGTTTCATAGTGCTTCTCCAAATACACTAAGCCTGGAACATGCATAAGAAAATCTAGATAGACCGAGACCAATAAGTAATGAAGGACCATTAACTCTTTCCTTCTGAATGTCATCTTTGATATGCAAGAAATCACAATTAGTTGATTCCTAATAATTTTGATAGCACAAGCCAAACACCAAAAAAATTGCTCTCCACCCTCCACCCTCTACCCTCCACCTGATAAATTCCTAGACCACAAAACCCCTCAAACCCCTTGACTTTAGCAACTTCCCATTACCATGAACCTGTCAAGAACAAGAGTGACAGTGAAAGCTAGCAAAAATGGAAGCTAACCCTTGTCCTAACAAAAACGAGGTGAAAGTTAAAATACGTAGCAATTTTGGATTTGGAAGGTGTTTGTTGAAAGTTGGAATAAGACTTTCAACACACTTTGTAAGTATAACCAAAGACACACGTATGGACACAAATTGCTTCATTCTGTCCCCTTCTTCACCACCATTCACACAACACACTCACAAACTCAACAATTTGCTACTCAGAAGATGCAAACAACTAAAGAAATTTTGAAACCACAACAATTTATATATACAGGAACGATAAACACATTATTAAAAAATAGAGAAAAAACACAAAAATAAAGCTTACCTAATTTTTGGAGGTCGACAAGATGATGGGGGATGATTCATTGTCGAAAATGGAAGCTTACACAGTTGAAGGAAGATTGAAGAAATTAAGGAGGGATCGTTGTTTCGAAATAGGCAGAAAATGCAAAAAGGAGAGGGAGGGAGCAGGTTCTTCGACAATATATTGACTGGCGATGAAAACAAAATTCGTCGTAAAATCGAAGAGATTTAGCTATGCTAAATGATAAACGTCGCCAATACGTTTGACGTAGGCAATTTGCGACTAATGTATTATTTGTTGTAAAATTACATTCGTCGCAAATTGCCAAGATTTGGTTGCGAAACACTTGTAACGTCGCAAATTGTACAACATTTTCCTATGAATATATGAAATCGTCACCTAAAAGTTTCAATTTGTTACGAACTATTGAAAACGTCGCAAAAACCTAAACATTTTTTTATTAAAAAATCTTTACCTTCATATGAAATTCATTTCTTCCTCTGTAGTCTTCGTGAAGTCTTCACAAAAATATTGATCTCTGACGTCTTACCCACGTATCAAACTCATCATCCTGCATCTCAAAACACGATATGTAATCCTGTCAGTTCTTTTTTACTATTTGTTGTAATTTTAGTTGCGATCTTCATTTCTACAACAAGTATTTACCATTGTTAAATAGCAAAAGTTGAGATTTTTTTTCCTTCTAGTGTAGATCTGTACATAGGGTGTTTTTTACAGTGCTAAAGCTGATTTCCTTGTGTTTTGTATTTGTTCATTGACTTCTTTGTGTTATGTTATTTGCACATTGTCATTCAAGAGTTTAGATTTTGCTCAATTAGTTTTTAGAGTCTTCATCGATTTAGGTTACATCAATTTTACTGAATCTTCTCAAGTTGTTTCTGGATTTTGCGTACTAAGGAACTTACCTGAATGCATCCTGCTTGGCATTATACACCTTTGGGCTTTCACGTCTTTTGAAGGAGTAATTTTTCGTTTTGAACAGGCGATTATATATGCATTCATTGCATGGTTTGAGGTTGTCTGTGAATGGAAGTAGCATGGGATGTGTTAATGTTAATATGATGGAACGGAAAACATATGATTTGCATTTGATTCTTAATATGAGTTTGTTATGTCTGTAAGGCGTTTGATAAATTTTCTGTTTACTCTTGAAATTGTTTCAAGAGTATTTTACTTTTTGGCAAGGGTAACTTTCATATCATTAGGCATATTGAAGATGTATAAGTGCTAAACTGGACTAGTTTCAGTTGTCATTAAAATTGAAGTTAAACATATTATCGTTTTATTCTAAATCGACTTTTACAGAATTTACCTCTTAACATTATTAATTAAGGAATGTCGACATGGAAACTAGTTCCGGATGGCCCTAATTCATATCGTTTGGAGGAATATGGAAAAATTGTTCCTGCTGAGCAAAGCAACAATGAAAAAAAAATCTCCAGTTTATATACTAATCATCGTTTGCCTTCCATAGTGGATCTTTTGCATCAAGGTGTTTAGTATCATCCGAACAACATCACTTTTCTTATTATGTACATCTCATTTTCTTTTATGAAGCTATTATATATATTCACATTTGATGGTTTATACTACATGTTGTTTTAAGCTGCCTTCAGTTTCGAAGGTGACATGTATGCCCATGGAGGCGGAAGCAATGTCACAACACTCCGTAAAGGATTAGGAAAATCGGTTGATTGGGAAAATTCGTCAATTCCGAATACTTCGTCTGCTCATGCACGTATGCATGTCACTCCAATTTCTATTCATTTAACGGTTTACTAATATGACAATATCTAACTTTTATATTGTTTATGTTTTAGGTACTAAATCTAACGACTTATTCACTCTATCCTCATGTCCGTTAGCTATAGCAGAAAAGCTGTTGCAAGAGGGTGTAAAAAACCCTACTGTTGAGAGAACAATTGTTACTGCTTCAATTGGTGTCTTTGAACGTGGAAGGTCTCTTCTGAAGAATCTAGACATCGAGGACTCATTTACCTTTACCGACTCTCATGTTACTTGGAATCCAAAAAAATAATTATATCATTGTCAGTTAGCAAGTCAATCAATTGAACTCATCTTTAAAGTTTATTTATTGTTGTATCTGTAATAATTTACCAAACAATATATCTACCACTTAGAGGTGAAGTTGCGTGCTATTGAATATGGATTGTTATTGTTATAGTTCTATGAGTGTATGAATTGGGTAACTTCTAATTCAAAGTTCGTACTACTCTATATATCATATTATTATATTAATAAAATTTTAAAATTTTTCATTACTAATTTTTGCAATGTTAGTAAATGCTAATGATTAATTAATACTACTGTTTCAAGTCTTAAAAATATGTTGTCAATTTTTTATTCCAAATAACACGTTGTAAATACTAAAAACAAATCTCCAATAAAACATATCTTAACTATGATAGATTATGACAATGTTAGTTTAATAATTTATGAAATTTTCAATCATTCGTCACCAAATATAAACATTCAGCGATACTAAAAATTCATCACTGATTGTGAAACATTTGGTTATGATTTTTAGATATCGTCGCAAAATGTTTAATATTTAGCGACGATTAGTAGCAGTCGTCGCTGAATGTATAATGTTTCGCGACGAAATATTAATTTCGTTACCAAATGTTGACCTTTTGGTGACGTTTGTTAATATCGTCGCCAAATACATAACATTTAGTGACGATTTACGAAGATCGTTGCAAAACGTTTGAAAAGTTATGATAACGTTTATAGATTGCGTTGCAATTGCACTATTTTGCGACGAATACTGCAAATCGTCACTCATTTGTCTCGATTGTGCGATAATTTTTCCTAAATGTCGCTAAAGATTTTCCTTTGCACAACGCTTTTCGATTTTGTCACTAAATGTTAAGTTTTAGTGACAAACTCTTTTAAACGTCGCTAAAAATTGTCTTTTTGGAGTAATATTGTTTCGTCGTAAAAAAAATGTCTGAGATAGGCTTCCCCTTTTTTTTTTTGGTAGAGGGAAAGGCTTCCTTTGTTGTAGCGATACGACACGTTTGAAAAGTAAATGCCTTCTTTTGATTTTAAAAGCAACAAAAGAATATGGGCCAGCTTCTATCAACTTTCTGTCGAAAGCAAATCTCAACTTTGTTGCAGTATTCAAAGTTACGTTCAACTCATAGACATAAAACATGTTCATCACGACTGGTATGGCCTTTGGTGGGATCATTAGAATAATTACAGAGAAATTTCCAATGTCTTTCGTATTCCTCAATTTTCTTGGGTCATGTCGAGGTCTAAAATAAGGTCCAGACTCATACAAATCATGCCTATATATTCCACGGATTGAATTGTTGTTACACCCCGACAAATGGCTCAAATTTCTCGTTTAATGCTCCTATCACTTTCAGTTTTGGTTTCGGTTGCCAAAGTAGTTTATGCTACTTCCGGTGACTTTGTGACTTACATTATCCACATGGACAAATCGGCAATGCCAGCTCCGTACTCCTCTGAACATCACTGGCACATATCAACTCTATCATCACTTTCTTCACCGGAAGGAATTGATCCAACCCATCTCTACACCTACAAGCATGTGATGAATGGCTTTAGTGCTATTTTGTCACGATCTCATGTTGAGCAACTAGAGAGTTTGCCAGGCCACGTTGCCACGTACAGGGGATCATTTGGCCGCGGCGCGACCACCCACACCCCACAATTTCTTGGACTAAATAAGGATAGAGGTCTATGGCCAGACGGAAAATATGGCGATGATATAATCATTGGGATTGTTGACGGTGGAGTTTGGCCTGAAAGCGAGAGCTTTAATGACTATGGTATGCCTCCAGTGCCAGAGCGCTGGAGGGGCATATGTGAAACTGGACCTCAGTTCAATACTTCTCATTGCAACAGAAAGCTGATCGGAGCACGCAAGTTCAGTGAAGGAATGAAGAAGCTACGAGGTAGCATATCAACAACTTACGACTATGATTCTCCAAGGGACCATGAAGGTCACGGAAGTCACACAGCTTCCACAGCAGGTGGTAGCTCGGTGCAAGGTGCTGACTATTTCGGGTACGCTAAAGGGACAGCAACCGGCATAGCACCATTAGCTAGGCTTGCCATGTACAAAGTCGTGTTTTACTATGATGAATATGTTTGTACAGCAGCTGATACACTTGCTGGAATGGACCAGGCCATAGAAGATGGAGTCGATGTGTTGTCATTGTCCATCTTGTTCGATGAGACACCGTACGATGAGAACCCGATAGCGGTAGGAGCTTTTGCAGCTCTGAATAAGGGTATATTTGTCGTGTGTGCAGCCGGAAATGATGGCCTACCGTACACTGTTCGAAACACAGCTCCTTGGATCACATCAGTTGGTGCTGGTACGATTGATAGAGATTTTACAGCTACTGTGACGGTTGATGAAGGGAACGTATCTTTCATTGGAAGTTCAATCTATCCTGAGGACTTGCTTGT
>JANQBM010035087.1:0-10680 GCA_025594535.1 Erythroxylum domingense | reverse complement strand
TCTTCACAAAACATTTTGAATTTTTCATTTTCAAATTCTCCACCATGATCACTCCTAATTCCAGCAATAGAAATTCCTTTTTAATTTTGTTACTTTTTGGATAAAATTTTAAAGCATTTAAGAAATTCGTCTTTACGTGATAAAAACAATATCCAACAAAATCTAGTAAAATCATCAATAATTACGAGACAGTACTTCTTTCCACCAGGACTTGCTACTCTGGTTGGGCCAAATAAGTTTATATGTAATAGCTCTAGAGGTTTAGACGAAGTTATAATGTTCTGGTTGGGCCAAACAAGTCTTTGTTAAAACTTATCTTTGGTAAGCCTCTTACCAAACCAAGTCTAACTAATTTGGAAATATGTTTAAAGCTAACATGACCTAGCTTTTTGTGCCAAATTAGTTTCTCATCATCTTTTGATATAAAATATGAAATATTTTGACTTTTCAAATTGTCTAAGCTGATTTTATAGAGATTATTTCGTCTTTTGGCAGAAAAGAATATGGAACCGTCCTTGTTTTTTACTATACAAGAATTTTGATTAAAGGATACCTCAAAACTAGAATCAGATAATTGACTTATACTGATTAGATTATGCTTTAAACCATTAACTAGCAGAACATTATCAATAGACGAAAGAGAATCTTTATCAATTTTGTCGATTCCAATTATTTTGCCCTGCTTGTTGTCTCCAAAAATTACTGATCCTCCTTGCTTATATTAGAGGTCTAGGAACATAGACCTTCTGCTCGTCATATGTCACGAGCAGCCACTGTCCAAATACCATTGGTGGTGGTTGCTTCTTCTAAGTAAGGAGATCTACAAGATAAATTATATCCTTTTGAGGTACCCATATTTTCTTTGGTCCTTTGGGGTTAGTCTTATAATTTTTCTTTGAATAATAAGAATATTGTTTATTTTTCTTAGCAATAAAATTCCTATCACGAACACACTTTTTATTATTAAAGCCTAAATTGTATTTATCATTCGGATGTCTATAACTTCCAATCATGTCATTCATCCTTTTTGTACTTTCTGTAAATTTCGATAAGTCTGCTGAAAGACTATTAATCTTTTCTTTTAACTAATTAATTTCCTCATATCTATCTACGGTTACTTTCTTTTTCATATCGTCTATTTGTTTCTTGAGGTAGACATTTTCTTATTCTAAAAGTTGTGTTCTTTATATTTTCAACAAATTTCTTTTTGAATAACCTATATTGTTATAAAATAACATGTGAATCTTCTAACAATGCTAAAAAGTCATCCTGAAGATCATCAAAGTTAGAAATTACGTCATCATTGCTTTTCCCTTCAGCTATCAAGCATATATTTGCTTGTTCTGATGTTTCTGAGTCGGATTCAGATTCAGATGAATCCAGATCTTCCCATGCTGCCATCATACTCTTTTTATTTTTTTGACTTTTCTTTTGTTTTCTTTTTAGCAACGGACATTCAGACTTGTAATGTCCTAGTTTATTACACTCATAACAGATGATAGAACTTTTGTCATTCTTCGAATCATCTTTGCTATTCTTTTTAAAAGAGAAGTCTTTATTTCCCCTTGATTTCTTTTTCCACATCCTTCTAATCTTTCTTGAAATGAAAGATAGCTCATCTTCGTCTTCACTTGAATCTTGATCAGATTCACTAGTATCATCATTCTTGATTTCTTCAATCTTTAATGCTTTTGAATATGTACTTCTATTTTTCTGCATCTTCTGATTCTTCTGACCAGCCTTCAATGCAATAGATTTATCCCTTCTAGGTCTATCTTCAACATCAAGCTCTACTTCATGAAGTTTCAGCGAACCAAACAATTTGTCTAGCTTCAGCTTGTTTAAATCCTTAGCCTCTTGTATTGCTATTACTTTGGGTCTCCATCTTTTTAGAAGACTTCTGAGAATCGTTCTGACATGATCTTAACTGTCGTAGATTCTTCCCAGAGCTTTAATTCCATTAATGATTGTTTGAAATCATCCAAACATCTGATCAATAGACTCATCATCTTTCATCTTGAACAACTCATACTGATGAACAAGAATACCAATCTTAGATTCTTTCACTTGGTTTATAACTTCATGTCTAATGGCTAATGTGTCCCATATTTCCTTTGTAGATTTGCATCCATGAACCTTATCATACTCACTTTTTCTTAGAGCACAGCTTAAAAAGAACTTAGCCTTTGAGTTTAATTGAAAGCGAGCTTTCTGATCAACCGACCATTGGTCACGAGAGATGTTTTCTCCTTTGTTGTCTGATGGGATGTATGGACCATTTTTAATGATATACCAAAGATCAATGTGTGTGCATTCTATAAAGAGTTGCATCATGTCTTTCCAATAATGATAATCTTTACCATTGAATGAAGATGGTCTTAAGACCGAGGCACCTTCTGCTATAAAAACATGTGATTCAGCCATGGATCTTTATCCTCACTTTGTAAGAGTGTTTTTTAAAAACCTTGCTCTGATACTAACTGAAGTAAATCAGTTGTTAATATAGAAATCACGTACAATATGTAAAATACACATGAAGGGGGTTGAATTGTGTAAAATACACAAGAAGGGGGGTTGAATTGTGTTAAATCACGTATAATCTTTAAAAACTTCTTGATTTTCTTGGAAAATTCAAACGATTACAAGTTTAAACAATGCACTTAATTTGATGAGTAATGAAATAGAGAAAATTAGTATCTATTCTTCTAGCAACAAAAAAATTAAAAAGGTAAGAGTTAGAGAATATGACACTGCGATTTATACTGGTTCACCCTTAACCTTGGGTTACGTCCAGTCCTCAAAGTTTGTCTGAAATTTTACTATCTCCTTCAATGTTACAAGTATTATTTCTACACTTGTAGAGCCTCTTCAGGTCTTTTTCACAAAGTATTCTTTATCTGCTTCCTGAGCCTATTAAGGCTCTAGCCTTCCTTTGTGTGTCTCGAAAAGACATTGTTTGAGTTTTCACACTCACGTTACAGATGTATTTGCTCTCTTTCTTTCTTTCTTTTCTCTCAGAATATTTTTAACAACATAAGCACTTGAGCACAAAATTTCTCTAAATATTTTTGTACATGTAAAAATTCTTATTGAAGTCTACGACTATGAGTAATATTTATAGTCTAAGTCTCCAATGGTCTTCTTGAGAAATCTGCATGTCGAGTCTTATAAAGTCTTGTATTAGTTGAGTCCTGTAACTAACTCCAACTAACTGACATTCTTAGCACATTCTTCAATTACATCGACTTACTTAGATTCGTATGCTTCATCTGATGTCTTAGACTTGATCACTTCATCTGATTTGTCTTATTCAGCTTTTACTTAAGTATCGTCTTGATTTGATGATTTGTGCCACTTATATTTATCTGCACACTTAACAAATTCATCAAAACAGTTGACACACTTCTATTATTATTATTATTTGACTTTCATCAAAATCAATAGAAGAAGTAAAGTCTTCTTGATTTAACGCTTTCTACTTTACTTAGCCTTCATTCCTTCTTGGTTCCTATTTCTAATTTTCCTTCCCTTCATTCTAAGGCTTTCCTCCCTTAGTTATTCTGACTTTTGAAAGGTATTCTAGTCTTTTATTTCCTCTTATTTCCCCACCTTTTTTCCTTACCATTTACGAAATAGTTTTTCAAGTTTTGTTCCTTATATTTCCCTTCCTTCCTTTTCAAGCTCAATGTTAACACTTCCTTTGAAAATTAAGTAGTGTATCTTAAATCCTAGAGACTTTCCAACTTTACCGTCTTCCTCTTTTGTGTTCCTTTATAACTCCCTTACACCCATAAAAAATGTGCTTTGGGTTCCCCTTAACCACTTTAACCAACTAGAGCAAAAGGCTAAAATATCCTAGAAGCAGGTAATGGGGGATCATGTTACATCAATCTCACTTCACTTCTTGTAGGATATTTCTTAGGGAGGAAACTTGTATTTTCAATACTTAGAAGCTAGACATTCAAATAATGGAGGAACATAGGCTTAAAGGAAGTTCTCTTGAATGAGGAATACCTTTTCCTCTTTTCCTTTGAATTTACACATATATCTATCCCAATCCTCCTCCAATTTTGGAGACCATGTATATCTTTAGAAACCTCTAGGGAAACTCACATCTCCTTATAAACTAACCTACATAATATCTCGTTAGAGTACTAGTCAACTAGGGACTTTAGTCAACTTGGAAGTTACCTTGGAAATCTAGTATGTATAGATGAAAATGCAGCCTCAAAGAAAAGGGTAAGATAGGCTCATTTGTGTGTCATATAGATATAGACTTTAAACTACCTAAGCCAATACCAATAGTAAGATTGGGTGAGAACTTGATTCTTGTGGAGGATTCTGTGAAAGTTGTATATGCTTGGAAGCCTTCATCACCTTACCTTAATAAGATTTGAAACACATAGGGTAAAAATTTTAGAGGGGTAATTGTCAAGAATTAATAGGAACGACCAATGAAGCTGATGAAAATTCCTAAAATAAAGTGCCATTAGTAATGTATACTCAAGTTATAGGAACCAGTGTGACTATCTTAATTGAAACATGAAAGAGATTAGTAATAGGTTGCACAACCCGATAGAAGCTTCCCCTATTCCAATGGAAAAGCTTGTCGATTCTAATATTAATTCCCTCAAGCTAGTATCCTCACCCCTCCCCTTTGGATTAATATTAAGGTTAGTACCCTATCTCAAGCATCATATTTAAATCAAAAGAATCTAGAACCTTTTACTAAGGTAGTAAAAGAAGATTTAGGAGGAAAATTAAAGGCTCCAAAAATCAAACACATTTTTAATGTCCTTTACAGTATGAAATGCTAGGAGAGTTAACTCCCCAAAGAAGAAAAAAGCCTTAATAGATTTCATTCATGAAATAAAATCTATGTTTATAGGTACTTTGGAATCTAAAATCAAGGCTGAGAATTGTAACAACTTGAGATTTATTGGGAAGGATTAGAAGCTAGCTTTAAATCACATGCATCACCACTATGGCAAAATCATCTTTGCATAAAACAATTAGCTTGTTGTTGTTTCAATGTTCCACTCTCAAATTGACTTATGCATTTGGAAGTAAGGATAAACCAAGTCAATATCAAGCTACTAATGATTCTTATGTGTGGCTCAAATTAAGCATTCCAAAGGAACTCATTATGAAATTATTTGAGGAGAATTCGCACCTCCAATGGAACACATTATAAAGTATGCTAAGGATGGTGCAAATAGAGCTTAAAAAACTCAACCAAGGAAGGTTCATCAACACATAGTAATATGTGAACACTTTAAAATCTAAGTTATTACAAATTCATAACCAAACTTACATTAATCCAAGGGATTAAATGCTATTAATTATGAGGTAGAAATCCCTATTTGCTTATTTTAAATCAATTAAGTTCGTAATTCCCTTATTAAGCAAAAGACAAGAATCATGGGAATCTTTATCACTTTTATCCCTAAGTTACCTAGCCCTAACAAGGATTATAGACCTATCTCATACTATAAAAACTATATACAAGGTTATTTCCAAAATCCTTATTACTAGATCAAAATTTATTTTGAACAAAGTGATTAATAGAGCACGGAGTGCTTTTCTCTATAAAAGGCTTATAGGGGATAACATTCTTTTAGCACAAGAACTTTTCAAGTCTTATGGAAGTAAGAAAGATCCTATGAAATGTGTTATTAAGGGTTATTTTAACAAGGCATTTAGTTCACTAGGATAGGACTTCATCATTCACATGTTTGAGGCATTCGACCTTCATATGGAATTTGTTAATAGGATCAAACAATGTATACCACATCATACATTGTTCTAGTTAATGGCACTCCCATAATGTAGTTACAAGCAGACTAAGTGCTAAGATAAAGTGACCTTTTGTCACTTTACATCTTCATCCTTTATATAGAGATGCTCATCAAATTAATCTTCTACAATATTAACAAGGACCTAGGGTTTGAGTATCTTAGTAGATGAAAGAAAATCAAGCTTTTTAATCTTTTTTTAAATGAATTGCTTCTATTTTAGAGGAAAAAATAAAGCCTTGATCACTCTAATGAACTCTCTTCAAATGTTTATGCAACTATTAGATTTATCTATCAACTTAGAGAAGAGCAATTTACTCATTTTTATAAGTTGCAAGCATCTTTACATCTAGTTTTCAACCATTACAAATTTAAGGAGCAAAGATGCTCTATTCACTTACCTAGGACTGCTAATCTTAACTATAAGATTAAGGCATCCATAATGCTTACCATTATTGGAAAAGATCTACAACAGGATCTTTAATTGGACCACTAAAGTTCTTTCCTTTGCTGGAAGGCTTGCTCTTATTAATGTTGTCCTCCAATCTTTATATATAGATTATACATCACACATTTTCCTATCAAAAAGTGTTGTCAAGGACATTGAGATATTGTTTATGAAATTTCTATGGAGTCAGGTAAATGAATATAGAGCTCATTGCAAAGTTATATGGGAGAAAGTGTGCAAGCCTAAACATGTAATTTGAAGGATAAAGCTAACTAATAAGATATTGCTAAAGAAAACGCTATGGAGGATCCTTTTTAACTCTGAAACTCTCTAGGTATAGTGGAGTCATATCTATTTTTTAAAAGGAAAAATTTTATGGGAATTACAAAGTAATGATGGCATTTTCTAATTCTCAAAACAACTTCTGAAACTAAGAGAACCACTCCAAAATTGTATTGCTTTCAAAGTTAGGAATGAAGTTTCAACATCATTACGATACGATAATTGGTCCTCCACTGACCTTTTAGCAAATAATCCTCAAGTACAAGTCCTATTACAACAGTACCCCTCAAATAGTAAAGTGAATGTAATATTGAATGGAATACACAATTCATGAGAAACTATAGGAATCCTACACTTTAGTACACACCCAACCCTGAAGTAGGTGACACATATATATATAGGAAGCACCATTTAGGAAGGTTTACAAATGCCTCCTACAGGTAACTTTTTAGCCCTACTTCTTAAACTTATTTAGACTATAATTATTTGGGGAATATGGTTACGTCCTCAGATATCATCTTTCTTTTAGCCAGTAGTAAAACACAAACTCTACACTATGGAAAATTTTTCCTTCCTTAACATCCATAATAGATGTTTACTTTGTTTCTAAGACTCAGAATCTGTGGGTCACTTATTTTCTTAATGTTCTTTTTCCAAGATTATATGGATTCCATTATATCCTTTAAGGATATTCAACCATGAGTAATTTGTCATCCTTAATAGTATTGCCTCTATAATCCATTCAAGTCCTTTAGTCTATAACTTATTAACTCTAGGATGTGCAATGTAATATATATGGGATGAAAGAAACTCAAAGATCTTTAAGAATCAAGAAAAAATCTACTATTCAAGTGATAATGCATCTCAGAACTTGATTAAGAGAAAATTTTCTCATCCATAGCCTTTAGTTAACTAAGATCCCAAACTTTCCTTTTAACCGCAATCTCAAGTGTATTAATAGTGAATTGAGAGTAACTCAAAATGCTTAAATCAGGAAATCAACCTTAGGCATCGAGGCTAATTGTTTATGTACACATTTTGTACCTACTTTTCACTTTATTAATTCAATTAATTACTTTAAGGAAAAAAATTTCATGATCAAAATATCAAAAACTAAAGAATTACCTATGTCTCTGCGCTTCATTTTGTAGAGAGACATATTTCCTATAGTTGTGTATATATATTCAACTTGTTTTATATGGTTACATCAATGATATTAGATTTTTCATATAAAGATGAAATGAAATAGTTAATAACGAAAGTAGGAGAAGTTAAGCACATCATCAAGACAAAGAACATATGTAATTAATAAATAGAAATAATTTAAGCAATGATGAGTCTTCCTTTAACTGAATCTCATCTAAAATATGATTAATTACCCCTTAGCTATGCATTATATTTTAATTTTTTCATCTCAATTATATATTGTAACATTTTATTAACACCTACTAATTCAAATACCCAAAAAAAAAACTCAATTCCTTTGAATAATATTTCAAGTTCAAGTCTTATAAATGGAGAAAAACATTCAAGTCTTTTGAATGACTGTAAATAAGAAATCTTAATATTTTCCTAAACAAATTATTGTTTTGTTCAGTGTCCAGCCCTATTTTGAGACAAATATGACTTGTTAGTGATAATAGACACTTTTATGGTTTATATGGATGATAAACGTGTAATGATAAGATGAAGGATGGTTGGGACAAGCTTTTTTAGGCAGACATGACCATGTAGGATGTTATACACTTGTGTCCTTTACTTACATGATCATATGAGTCAACTATGTAAGTCTTTAGAAATGTGTACAAAAGGATGTAAAAAGGTGAAGATATATGTGGTCATGTACACCATCATGTTCATAACATACACGACTGTGTGTGATGACTATGTAACTTTTTACAACCACATACATTTGATTTTGTTTACACGTCTGTGTATATGATTGTGTGCATGGAAAAAAAAACCTGATTTTTGGAATATCAAAGAGAAAAAGTTATAAGTTCAATATGATGTCTACTAAAATGCCAAAAGTGAAGAAAATTTTTAGTGAAAGCAAGTAGAAAAATGTTCTCATCCTTTTGTTGATTGTTTTTTAATAACAAGTTGTTGATACAGATTATTTTTTAAGTTAATTTTATAGTTTTGTTTATTGTTACATCAACTTGGTTTCAATCATGTAACTTGGTGATACAACTTATAGTTTAGGGTGAGATATTATTTCAGGCAAGGGTCAATTGCTCATGATCAAATTTTGTAAATTTTTATTCGAATTTAATGGATTTGTTTATTGGTTTAACCCATAGTTTTTCCCTAACACTGGAGAATTTTTTATGTAAATCTTGATGTTTATTTCATCACTTCATTTTTAATCCCATATTAATTTTTTGGTTAATTCTTGTGAGTGTTTTTGTTATTAATTTTAATTTAACTTTTATAGATTTGTGTTATTGACTCCCAACAAATGGTATTAGAACCATCATAAAGAAAAGTGGAAACAATTCTACGATCAAGTTAATGTCAACAAATTACTCTCTTTGGAGGCCTATAATAAGGGACCTTTTAGATTGTAAGGATCTTTCTGATCTTATTAATGTGGAAAAAGGTATGAAGGATGATGTTCCTTAAAAACCAGAGAGGATGTGAGATAGAGAATGGAAAAAGATAAAGAAGAAAACTCTAAGCACAATTCAATAATGGATTGATATCAGTAGATTCAACCATATGTCTTAAGAAACAAATCATTTTAAGCTTTGGAAAAAGTTTAAAGGTCTTCATAAAGGGAAGAATGCCTATAATAAGGCCTCTCTGATTAAAAGGCATGTAAACTTAAAGTTGAAAGTTGAAAGGTATGCTTTCTTTGGATATAATCAAAGAGTGTGTGTTCAATGAAGAAATTAGAAGAAAAGAGATAGAAGTTAACAACATGCATATTTTCTTAGTAGAAAACAAGGAGAGGAGCAAGGGTAGAGGTCCCTAAAGGGCATGACAAGTCTAGGAACACATCAAAGTGTCAAGGTGACAAAGAAGTGAAGACATGCCATTACTACGACAAGTTAGAAAATATTAAGAGGTTCTGCTACAAGTAAAAGAGGGGTCAGAAAAAGTAAGATCATCAAAATGATGAAGATGATAAAAATATAGTCATATCTGTTATAAGAACAGATGACAAGGTGTCACTAGTTTATACTATAAGTAAATGTCTTCATATTAGTGATTCAGGTTCTGAGTGGTTAATTGATATAGGAGCTTCATATCAATATGTTCCAAAAAACGAGTACTTCTCAAACTACAAAAGCAAAGATTTTAGGAGAGTAAAGATGGTAAATCAAAGTTTCATCAAGATTGTCAGTATAGGTGATATTTGAGTTTATACAAATATCAAATACTTTTTGACCTTGAAAGATGTATGACACAATCCTAATGCATGACTAAAATTTTTATTGACTAACATGTTAGATCATAGGGATTCCACCACAACTTTAGGGATAAGAGGTGAAAATTATCTAAGGAAACAATTATTGTTGCTTTAGGAGAGTTATATTACATATTGTACAAGACATATTTATATGTGTGTTATGGAGAAGTTATAAAGTTGAAGAGGAAAATTCTCTAAATTTGTGACATTGACATTGGGGCATATGAGTGAGAAAAGAATAAAGTTGTTAACTAGTAAATCCCTTATCCCAATCAAGAACATCCTGCTGCTTAATCCTTGTGATCATTGTTAGGCAGGAAAACAAAATATAGTCTCTTTCAAAAGAAGATCTACAATGAAGACAAAAATTTTAAAGTTAGTGCATTCAAATGTCTGTGGCCCAATTGAGGAGGAGTCACTAGGAGGTAACAAATTTTTGTTACATTTTTTAATGATGTTTTGAGGAAGACTTAGGTATACATATTGAAAGGAAAGAGTCAAGTCTTTAAAATTGTATAGAAGTTTCATATTATGATAACAAGTGAATTTGAGAGGAAGTTAAATGCCTACAAACAAATAACGAAGGAGACTATACTTCTAAGGTGTTTAAAGATTATTATACGTCAAATGGTATCAATCACAAGAAGATTGAACCTAATACTTCAAATGTAACATCCCGTTTCCAGAGAACGGGTCGGACCAAAGAAACGGGTCCAGATGTGGTAAATTACCACATCTCA
>JANQBM010035047.1:0-10684 GCA_025594535.1 Erythroxylum domingense | reverse complement strand
TGCATGAGCAAGAGAAATGCATTTCCTTAATCTCTCTTTGAGCTCATATGTACTGAAATTTCGGGTCCTAACCCTTAGTATGGGGACGGGATGTTACATATGAGGGGCACCATTGATGCAGCTTCTAGAGGATCGGAAAGCAATTGAAGCAGCACATTAATAGTTAGAAGAGATAGCATATAATAGTTGTCATTAGACATCAGAACGAAGTATAAAGCAACCAGCCTTTCAGGATCTAAGAGGAATGATTGCTATAAATTTAGTGACAACATTACGGGCTGAGATCAATAACCTAACCATTTAACACTCCCTATACAAAACCTATAACCATCCAAGACATAACAACCAAATTCCTATAAATACATTCAAAGTCTACAATTCTATTTAATGTTATACATTTACATATTTCAAAACTCCTCACTGCTTAACATTATCATTTAATAGTAGTAAAACATCTTTACATTTAAATGGTAATCTAAAAGAAAACATACAATTTCGTTTTTTATTACATGTGCAATCATTTGTAAATAAAAACACATTCTAAAAGTACTTTTTCTTCTATCTGTTAGCCTTGGTCCTTACAGATGTTCCCTGTACCTCACTCCTATGACTTAAACCTACACAAATTAACACCCATGCTAAGCTTGATAGCTTAGTGGGAAAACACTTAGTTTGGATGATCACTCACAATGGTCATCCACTAAGCACATACATTCAGAAATATCATAATTCATATACCATAAATTCAAATTCATGAACCAAACATTGATATTCAATGCTGATCTAAACAATGATGGCATATGTAAGCAAAGTACATAATGCAAATATGCTTCAATATATTGTCCATATACCGAAAATGCACACCTATAAGCCAAATTATCAAATTAATTGCACATCATTACAACCAATACAAATACTCATCAATACTAATTATTAATGTTGTCATTCTATATTTCGTATTTATGACTGTTAAGTTTACTTTCTATGTTAAACCTATACATTTTTTATAGGTGTGGATAACGGATGCTGCGGATATTTGAAGATATCAAAATGTTGATACTTGAAGGTATCGAATTGTAGATACCCAAAGGCATCAAACTGTAGATACCCGAAGGTATCGAACTGTGGATACCCAAAGGCATCAAGCTATGGATACTCGAAGGTATCGAACTGTGGATACCTGAAGGTATTGAACTGTGGACACCGGTGGTGTCAAACTGTAGTAGCTACACTGTAACCTTATAGACATGCCCATCTATCCACCACCAAGACAATAAAGTAGGCATTGTAATCGTTACTTTAACCATTTGGCAATTTCATAATTCATCATATGATATTCACTTGAAGTCATAAAATCTGTATCTATGTTCATACATGCAAGTCATAACATACCACTATTAGAAGGGTTTCAAAATCACAGTTTTATAATCATATTATACACATATGAGCAATAAATAAGTAAACAAATCATTTATGTACATGTAAATTTTCTTTGGAATGTATTATGCTTAATCTTATATTCCAATGTTCAGTCTACTAATTCACATGTAGTAAGTCCTATCTCATTTATTTTCAGGTGTTTGAAAATTTTCATACACGTTCATAAAGGTTCATATAAGATACGGTAGAAATTACAAACAAAAATAATGTCACGGTCGTGACAGACACTCTCTCCATTCATACTACTATTTGTTCCTTAATATGCATATAGAAAAAGTCAGAACTGGTTTTCTAAGTCTGCTATACATTTTTTCCTTTATGTCTATAGTTTCTATCGCACTAACAATTAGACCATTTGGATGTCTAAATCATGAGATATAGACAAAATATCAAAAGCTGCTCCAAAATAGGGGTAGCATCAGGTCACCTTTTTTATCTTAATTTCCAAGGTCATAGAGCTATAATTAAGTTAGAGTCCCCTCTAGAGACATTTAGATCTATGTCTTAGGTTTCATATGCAACTAGAATCACATAATTTTCAAGTTTGTAGGCTGAGTTACTCAAACAATATAACTGACTCAAACAAACCTTAGACAGAATTCCATTACATAATACTCTCTTGTCATATACAACCAAGTTCATGAAAAGTAACACCAAAAAAACAACAAAGAAACATACCATTAACAATTAAATATCCAAATGAATCTTTATATCCATTCAATCATACACAAATACAGAAATCAACTAAGTAAAGTCCTAAACTTTAAAATTGGCAAAGTAATTCTTCTAGTACTTTTCCTTCCCTTCCTCTTTGAATTTGCTTAAATCACTAAGTAAAAAATGATGGGATGAAGAAGGAGAAACGGAGAGGAGAAAATTCAAAAGTTAATCCATCAAAGTTTCGACCATCTCCCTTCTCCATATGCTTTTTCATGAATTTTCTAGTTTTCAATCCCATTGGACCATATGTCACAATCCTATTAGACTATGTGTTACAATCCCATTGGATCACGTGTTACAATGCTATTGGACCTTGTGTTGCAATGCTATTGGAACATGTGTTAAAATTTTATTGGACCATTTGTTACAATTCTATTGCACCATGTTTTACAATTCTATTAGACACACATACTTTAATCTTATTGGTCCTTAAGTTGACTTTAGGAAAATTGCATATTGGTCATTCTTCTTCCTTTAATATGTGCTATAATCTCATCAAATTATTTCATTCCCCTATGCCTTAGTTTTCTAATGGAGTAAATTTCATAAAAATTTGCTAATTATATCGGGAGTTATACCCAAAACACTATAGGTTGTTTGAAAAGGACAATATCCAGAACTCAACTTCAAACCAGGATCCAAAACTCTTATGGACAGAATCAGTTTTCGATTCCTTCATGAAAACTTGATATCTATGTCTCTAGTTTAATATCCAATTTAGAGGTCTAAAGTCCAAGATATGTCTAAATTAAAAAAATTTATTCAGTAGAACCTATCCATTCAATAAGATACACATCCCAAATCAACTAACTTCGATCTTAACATGCAAGAGAAATACAAAAATACATCCAATTTAACCAAAACATCCCATTTGCTTATTTAATACTTCTTTTATCAATTCCCCCCACATCACATTCATAAATCCAAGAAAATATATCGAAAATTTCCATACATATCTTACATCAAAGTATGTATGTCTATGTCGAAGCGTACAAATTATCCATTTACCCTTATCTTTTACATTAATTACCATTATATCTCTTACTATACTTTGATGTACTTAATTCATTATGTTCACTTCTTAATACACCCTAGACATGCTATAATATTTCAAGGGTATATGTTAGGGTGTTACAAACCACGCAACTGAATAGCCTGAAAGTCACCTCTTCCTCTTCATTTAAAGCAATTCAGCACAATAGTGAGTTATGTGGACAAGATAGCTATGTTGTAGCTGATTGTTTCTTAAGGTAAAACAACAACATGGAGCAATTTAACTTTAATGGCACAAGTTGATCAGGGAGATATCCATCCTTATTCAATCACATACAATTCGGGGTGGCAGAAGCACTCAAATTTTCATTGGTCTAACAACGCTATGATTCAATTTAGAAATCAAGAGTCATATGGATTTCGATAGGATGAATAAAATGACTATAATTCCAAACTAGACAAGATCATGGACAAGCTCTCAAGTCTGTATGAGGCCCAAAAGATGTTAAAAGGGCAAATTGCCCTATTAATAAGGACTTATGCCTCTTCTATCCTCTACCTGGAGGTTCAAGTGGAATAGCTTGTCAATGCGTTATCTACAAGAAATGTGGGGAGTCTTTCGAGCAACATGGAAGTATATCCAAAAGAGCAAGTTAAGGTTATTGCACTTATGAATAAGAAAAAGCTAAAAGAACCACTAGAAAACCAAGCAGAAACCCACCTTGTAGAGGACCAAAAAAAGGTTTAAAATAATGAAGAAAAGAATGAGGACCCTCCCTATATTCCTCCCCCCTTTACCCATTAAGCATACCATTCATGTAAATTAATGTAGTCACATCTTTAAAAGAGCAAGAGCAGGAAGAATGAATGACAGAGGTGGTAGAGGTTCAAAAAGATATGGACTGCTCTGTTTGCGAAGCGGAAGAATCAAAGGAGAGAAAGGTGATTAAGGAAGATTTAGGGAGTTTCATTATTCCCTATTTTATTAACAGATTGTCGCTGAAAAGGACATTACTAAGCTTATTAGGTTTCCTTACTTTGATAGATTATGGCATTTTCATTATCTTCCAACATATAGCTTATCTACAAGCTACAAAGCTAATGTTAAATAAGAACAACATAAGCAAGCTACTCATAATTGATCCCAGTTGGGTTTCCAAGGTTATAAGGTCAAGCTAATGACTACAAATTAGCATATTTAGTTGTTAGATTTAAATTGTGTGTAGTTACATTGTTTTAAATTCTAAAAATAAGTTTGTCTGATTTGGAAGTGTTAGGGATTACTAATTCTCTCACTCTTTATGAATTAATTTTCAGATAGGGAAGCATTCTCAGTGGCAAGCAAATTTGGTCTCTGACATCATCACCATCATCACCTCAGTCATCATAACGGGTTTGATGTTCTAACCCTTGTTTTTATCTTTATTTTTACTTTTATTTTTACCTTTATTTTATTCTTATTTTCTTTTGTTACATTGTTTTTATCCCCACCTTCTGTGTAGTTGTTTGCTCTTCTCACATTGAGGACAAGGTGTTGTCCAAGTGTAGGGAGGGTTGTGTGTATATATGTTTTTACTTTGAATGTGAATTTTCCATATGTTTTTACGTTTTTTATGTTAGTCTATTTAGGTTGCATAATGTGAATTGTGTGAATATGTCAATGGCTAGAATTGAACGAAATTGGTTTAGCTTTGAATATAGTCTTTTAGGTTACTAAGATTTATTAGCTTGTGAAATTAGTGGCCCAGGTTACTTTGGCTAAATATGCAGGTTAATTAGGATAAGATGTTAGTTTATTCACCCTAGGAAGTTGTCATATTTATTTATAATTTTAGGTCAATTGAATATGTAGCATTGCTAATATATTTTCATGAGAACAATTAGCTAAAGCAATAAGGTAGGCTTATAAAAAAAGTGTAAATCATAAGCAAATAACAATTTCGCTAACCTTCGAGTTATGAATAGAGCTAGTAACTAGTTAAGAATGTGACGTAGCTAAGTAACCGAATCGACACAGATCATAAATGTGTGCCTTTATGTCAAAAGGCTATAATGATATTCCAACCAAGCCACTTACAAAAAGTATGACCTAGTTGAGTAACTGGATCGACATTCATAAAAAATGTTTGCCTTCGCGTAAAAGGCTAGATTCATGTCAACCAAAATTAACAAAAAAAGTGCTTTGTCAATTAAAATCTATCAATCATGGTGAATAACTTGAATTTTATGAAAACATACTTAGGGATAGTTATATTTTTTATTGAATGAATAATTATCAATGCATGTGTGCAACTGGTAGGGGTGAATAAACTTAAAATTAAGTTATGGATTAGTTGCATATTTAGTCCAAGGTACTTAGGTGCAGGTTTGATAAGTTAATAAGTTAGAACAACTTAAAAGATTGTGTTTGAAGTCAAATTAGTTTCGGGAAGTTGAATGTCATTGCCTCATTACTATATTACCTACTGTGTGTTTTGGCATGTTATATATGATAGTTGTCAATAAGTCTATATTTTTCTAGGTAATTGGTATGTGTTTCTTACATAATTGTTGATTATTGTTATAGTTTAGGATTCATTTTGAATGTTTTCATTTAGTTTGATTTTCATTGTTGTTATTTTATGTTTTATGTTAATTTCGGGTAAGAATTGATTATTTTTATATAGGAAGGAAGATTGAACAACTTAGAGATTGAGCTAGAGATCACAGAGGAGAAGAGAAGAGGAGACATTATGTTGCAAGATCATTCCTATGATCATGAGAACTTTAATTCAATACATTATGTAGGGCTTAATTAAACTTAGAGTTTTTAGATTATAAAACATAATTAAGCCTCCATTGATGAGAAGAGGACGAAACCCTCTGTAGAAAAGAGCCTCCTTAAGTGAAGAATACAAGTTTTGAGTCTTGAGGAAGGTGAAGATTCAAGGATTATCATCAAGATTGGGAAAATAGCACATCAACATAAAAAATTATAGATTTTGGCAAAGAAGAAAAGGAGTTTTCTTATTCAATTTCCTTCAATTTTATATCTTTTAATCTTTTTAGAATGGAATATTTGAGTGTTGGTGATGTTATGGAGACCATGATTAGCTGGTTTGTTTTTAGGGATTACTTTTGAACTATTTTTGTTAAACTGCTATTTTATTGAATTGAATGAAAGATGTCTTTAATAATTGTTTATTTTATTTCTATCTTGCAATAAATTGAGAGAGTGAGTAAGGTAATTTATGTAAGATTTTACAACGAGAGTTGGCAACCTATAAACTTACAATCATCATGTTAATTGATTAGTTAGAAGAGAGATCTCAATGAATTCAATTAATCACCCATAAGATAGTTTAATAACTAGTTAAATTGGTGGAGTGATTAGGTAGGTTGAAAGATCATTCAATTGACTTCATATAATTTGACTAGGAACAATTAATTACACCTTGAGAAAGGGTAGTTAATACATTCGAAAATCTTAGGCGAGACATAATTCGATTAATAAAATAGGAGGGAGACAAAATAGGTACAAAGTAATTTGTAGTAATTAGATTCTTGAATTCCAATTTTCTACTTTTTGGTATTATTAATTGTTTATTATTAGTCTTTTAATTTTAATTTAATTTTCTAGATTATTTCCATTAAATAATTTTGTCTATTAAATAAAGTTTGATCTGAAGTAAGTGGGCTCTGGGCATTAATCCTTATAGGAATGATATCTGCTTTTTAATTACAAGTCACGACCTATACAATTGCGATTTTTAAGCATAAAATGAGTAGATTGTTTTGTATAAATTACACTCAACAAGTTTTTGGCACCGTTGCTGGGCGATTGATTGTTTAGCTTCATGTTTAATTTAGATTTCTTTGATTTAAGAGTTTTTGATACTTTTCCTTGTGTATTCGTAGGTGCATGAACACAAGGAGTATACAAAGATCAACAAAAGTTAGTGAAGAAGAATTTTCAGACATCAAGTGACGCGAAAGAGAGTTAAGAAGAGTAAAGCACGTAAATTTTTCATAAAGAGATATGACTAAAGAAGGAGAACAAGGAGGTCTGGAGAGGACACTGACGGATTTTATAAGGCCAAGATTCAGTCCTTAAGGAGTTGTGAGGCTAGTGGTTCAAGTGAACAATTTCAAGATAAAGTCGGCATTTCTAACATATTGCAGAACAATGTGCAATTTTATGGGCTATCTAATGAGGATCTGAATGCTCACATTGCCAATTTTTTGGAGATATATGATGCTTTCCGATTCAACGAAATGTTCAATGATGTGGTAAAGTTGAGATTATTTTCTTTCCAATTGAAAGATTGGACAAAGGTGTAGTATAACTCGCTGAATTTGGGATAAATTACTACTTGGGAGTAGCTTGCCCAAGCATTCCTTGCGAAGTACTTTCTATTGACCAAGACGATGAGGATAATCAAGGAGATCACGAAATTTTAGCAGAACGATGGAGAATCTCTCTAAGAAGCTTGGGAGAGATTTAAAGAATTACAGAGAAGTTATCCCCACCATAACCTTCCGAGGGAGTTCCTATTGCAGACATTTTATAATGACGTTAATCCAAGCACGAGCGGAACTATTGATACAGCCATTGGATGTTCATTGATGAGGAAAACTATAAAAGAAGCTCATGATCTTTTCGAGGAGTTGACGAGTAACAACTGTATGTCGTCTAGCGAGAAGAGCAAATAGGGATGGAAAGACCAAAAAGGTATGATACCCATGGACTCTGTTATTACTTTGCAAGCTTAAATTATGGCTCGTACGAAGCAACTGATCAACATGTAAGAAGCTTCTACCTCTATAGCTAAGGCGAACAAAAAGGTATGATACCGATTGACTTTGTTATTACTTTGCAGGCTCAAATTATGGCTCTTACGAAGCAGCTGATCAACATACAAGGAGCTTCTACCTTTACAGCTAAGGCGATGCAAGTGCAATGTGAGCTGTGTGGACAGAATAACCATAGCTCAACTGAGTTTTTTCTATTGGGAACCGGTGGTACCGAATAGGTAAGTTACATAGGCCAATAGCAGCAAGGTAATAATCCTTATTCCAATACTTATAATCCAATATGGAAAACCATTGAAATTTTTCTTGGAGTAATAACAACATAAATGGCCGAGCAAGACCACATGGAACTTTAGGATTTTAGCAATACCTAATCGGATCGATGGAGAGCAAGATGGAAAAGATTATAGAGGTTTTAGGGTCTAAACTAGCAACTTAAGAGGAGAATAAAAAAAGGATGTTTATTAGCCAAGAGGAGAGTCAGAAGAGGATGGAAGAGGATGGAAGCGAAATTCGACCAAATTGTGAAAAACCATGCATCATCCATCCATAATTTAGAAGTTCAGGTAGGTCAACTTGCTAACGCTTTATCTTCTAGAAATGCAGGTAGCCTACCGAGCAACATCGAAGCCAACCTAAAAAAATGATCATGGCCATCATGCAAACTCAAGAAAGGGAAAGTGATCTCTAGTAATTAGATTCTTGAATTCCAATTTTCTGCATTTTAGTATTGTTAATTATTTATTATTAGCCTTTCAATTTTAATTTAATTTTCCAGATTATTTCCATTAAATAATTTCATTTCTTAAACAAAGTTTGATCTGAATTAAGTGATGTATGGGCATCAATCCTTATGGGATCGATATACGCTTTTTAACTACAGGTCACGACCTATACACTTGCAGTTTTTGAGCATAAAATGAGTATATTGTTTTGCATAAATTACACTCAAGAGTGTGTTTTTCTTATTTTGTTTTTTCTTAAGGACAAGCAAAGGTTCAAGTGTGGGGATGTTGCGTAGACTATATAATATTTTAGTAGGTAGTTTAGTAAAAGTTTAGTAGTTAAATTGCTTAGGTTAGGTTTCGATTATTTAGTTAGATATTTTTGTTTTGAGTGTTTTTAGGTTAGAGAACACTTTTGAGCTTCAATTTTATGTTTTTTGAGGTACCTTGATATGTTTACTAATGTTTCAGGTCAAATATAAAAGAACGGAGGAGATTTTGAGAAAACTCGATGGAGCAACCAGGCCTACAATTGTGGCTCAGAAGCCACGATCGTGAAAAAAGCATCAGGGAGGAGCTGCGATTGTGATAAAAGGCTCATTCAGGGACCATGATCATGGCCTGTGCAACAAAACACGCAGACAACCTTCCCAACTTGAATTTTTGAGGGACTTTTCAGACCTTTCAAGAAATTAGCAAAACCTATAAAAGGGTTAATGAAGAAACCCTAAAGGAGCTTCTACCCTAAAGGAGCTTTATTTCATTTTGTTCATTTAATGTATAAGATTGAAATGGATTATATGATGGATTTTGGAATGTTGACGATATTTTAACTCTTTCTTCAAGATTTTACTTTAATTTAATGTTAATATAGTCGATTTTTTGTTTTATTGATTGGATGTTGTGATTAACTTTGATTTTTACATATTTTGGTAACAAACTGAGAGGTTGAGTCATATAAAGATGATTGGATTGGATTGATGAGAGTTAGGCGATCTAATAAACCATATCGTTAATCATATAGGTTTTTCTACTGGGAGATCCCGTGTGAGACCCGGTAGTTGAGTAGAGAGCTTCTGATCTAATTTTAATTATAGGTCTTTTGTTAATTAAGAGATTGTAAATTTCATAATTTAATTAGGATTTAGGGTGTGAGACTATAACTAAGGAGGGAGTAATTCCCCCTATGATAGTCTAGAACCAACACCTTGATAATAAATAATTGGCTATGTTAGCATTAATGATACGTAGAATCCCCTCTCTCATAACTTGGTATTTTCTCTTGACTAATTTCCATAATGACCTTTATGTTGCTCAATTTCAATTATTATTTTGTGTTAATTTCTTGAGTTGAATTCCTGCAATCAAATTTTCATGTTTATATTCTTTTTTTATTTTTAATTTCACCTTATTATTTCTCTGAGCCTTAGTCACCTTAGGATTATATTAGTTCACCCTCCTCGTGGGATCGAGGCTCCAATTACTACAATTAACAACTCGTGCACTTGTGGTATTTAAGGGCTATAATTGTAAAGTTCGACGAACACGATCAGTATGGTTTAAATCTAGCTTTTCAAAGGAAAGATCAATGGGAAAGTTTGATAGGAATTTAAAGGAGATGTTTGTAGGATCGCGTATGGCCCGAGTATTCACAATACGCTGCAGAAAAGACCATAACACAATATGATGTATAACCGAAAAACATATAGGATGCGCAAAAATACTTTTTTGATACAGATTTGGTGGTTATTTTTCGGATTCGTAGACACTGCTACACGCGAAAGTCCTCTACCGGTATCCACATGAGTATGTACGATCTGGGCTGCGACTATCGTGTGCTAGCACGTCCTGAAACTTTTTTCGAATGCCGTACGAACTTCTCTCGAATGGTGGCTAGGGTTTTGATCATCTATTAAACTTATGAGACCTAAGTTTCTGTATTTATAGAGAAAACCTAATCCCATTAAAGCCCAATAAGTTTCGGCCCATTATATCTCATATAATAAAAGCCCAAC